>OZ014490.1:10596886-10755491 GCA_963965965.1 Trididemnum nubilum
TAAACTAGTCCGACCCCTGGCGGATCATTCCACCTCACTAGGATCCAAATTTGGATAACCTTCCCTTTAAATTTCACCCTTGTAATCGTGCAGTTACCAATACAAGAGACCTTTCCAAAAAATCACTTTTAAAGTTGGCAAAACCTGACGTGCTGGTGTCTATATTCTCACCTTAATAACTTTGACCATCAACGACTCTACTGCTCCATCGTAAACCAACGAAAACCAAATTCTGCCGCAACGGCTTCTGCATTCGGTTGATGTTCTAAAACAACAGCTTTGGTTTAAGCAATCATCAATTTTGATTTCATTCAATCTCTTTAATTAACGTCAAAAAATTACTTTTTTTTATAAGAACGAATAAGCTTTGAGTTGAGGATTGCTATTTTCATGTTTTCACGAAGTTTTAGCCTCATTTCTTCTTAAATCTATTGGAGAATATAATAACATAAATTTACTCTTGCTGGGTTAAAAGTTGTCCTTGTTCTGAATCATAATTACTACGAGACAAATTAACTATGGCAATATATGTAGAAAAAGCCAAAAATCTACACTGATTTCTTACAACTACGTTGTACAAGCCCGATGTTAAATTTCGAGCAAAGAAGAGCCTCGTGTTCTCATAACATTATTCTTTAAAAAGTGCAAAGCAGATTTCCTTCATGCAGACAAAATGCAATGCTGAATCACTCAGAATCAACGTGGGAATCCCAGCATCAAACCTGACAGGAAAAAAAATAGTCTAAAATTTCCAATCCTTCACGGATTTGTTGCTATAATTAAGCAAACTGAGAAATTTTCTCGGCAATCAAAAATATTTCTAATCCTCTTCCACAATAAGCGGCATATCAAAATAGATCACATTGACAGTTTTTTTTTTGTTTTTTTGTTTTGCACATAACTTTAATAAATAACAAAGCTTTGCCCTATATAAACGCTTTAAAGCTTGGGCGTACAAAAAAGATGTTAAAATGGAATAATTGTGTATCTTACAGCGTTATAGTTTCTACAAAAATCTCAAAATTACTTGTAAAGTTCTGGTTCAATTTTTCCCAGCCAACTGCTGTCAGGTGTCACATGACGTTTGGACAGTTCGTGGACGTCAACCGATGCCGAACGTTGATGAGATTTGACATGTTGGGTTTCTACATAAATTATTACAAATTTTTTTCGCAACATCAATGCTGCATCCATTAAATACTTCCAAACAAGTCAACTGACCGCAGCAAGCTGACCACAAAGAAACTGACCGCTAACACTAGGGTTAGGGTTTAGTTGGCGGTCAGTTGTTGTGAACCCAAATACTCTATCACGGTTTCTGCAGTATATGCAACTTTTAGCGCAGCCAACGCAATCTTTATTTTTAAGGATCTGTGTTTTGCACTTTATCTTTTTCGGTGTCTTTAGAGGATAACAATACCAAATACCAAACGACCTCCATGCTAATAGGTCTTCATGATTTCGATGGAGAGATTCAAGGAAAAAGTCAGGCGATATAGCGTTAAACTTCCTTATATTTAAGATGACACAGAAATGCTGAGGGCACAATTGAGTTTTGGTGACACGGTCATTAAAACTTTCGAATTTCTGCAACTCAGGCGTTTTCAATAAATCTAAGAATCAGACTCGAGGAAGTTAACAAATTGCATTAATTAGAGTAGCAACTAAGGAATGAGTTAGGTTTGAAAAAGCAAGCATAAGTTAGAAATATATGGAGCGTGTAATCACCTTTTGGATCGCGTTTGCTAACAGAAAGGAGGTTTGGTGCTGGATGATTAAACACGGCGATCGACATCGATCGGCTTCGAGTATAACCGTCAGAGGAAGGTTTTGAACTTTTGGTTTGAATCTAGAAAAACACAAAAATCTATCATGATAACCTTACTTGACTAGATCATCAAAAAATGGCCATATATTTACTGTAGATCGTTCTTATATGCGTAGTCAAGGCCGGAGCCAGCAGAAGCGTTATAATTTTTAGGTTGAGCTTAGTTGTTCTTAAATTTTCACGAATTTTCAGCCTCAACTTTAGTCACGAATAAATTGACACAAATTTATTCTTGCGTAGTAAAAAGTTGTTTTTGTTATATATCACGACTAGAGTGGTTAGTCAAATCAACAATGGCAATACAGAAAAAGCCAAGAAAACTCTGCTGGTTACTTAAAACGGCGTTGTACTAGCCTGCGTGATCTTAATTTTTTTGTCATGTTGAGGTGGGCATTGTTCTTGATTTTTGAGCAAAAACAAGCCTCGTGTTCTTATAAAAAAATCTGTATTTAGGCAGGGTTCAACCAATCTATAATATACAGCAGCTACAGTAAGGCAATGTGAAAATCTTCCAGGTGGAGCTCAAGCTCTTTCATACTATAGGCTGAGTACGCTTGGCTCCCTTCTGGCTAAGCTCTTCTGTGAATACTTGGGGTATATCCTTTTTTTCCTGCTCAAAGCAATATCAGATGCTCACAGTTTGTACTCGAGAATTCTTAAGGCCGATTTACACAGTTTCGGTTTTCATCCGCTTTTGTCCCATTTTGTGCGTTTTTTCCTCTCCATGAAAAAGTATGTACTTTTTCATCAGCACTTTTATATGTCCATATCCGCACTAACCAGACTGTTAGTCTATCACATAATGGACAAAAGTTTTCCGAACAGTTTTTTTGCAAAGTGTTAGCTCTATTTTAAAATGTCGCTCTCATTGCTCATTTACAAAATTTTTGAAAAAATTTTTAATAATATGTAACACCACTACTTAGGGCAGATATGAAAATATAAAAATGCGGACGAAAAAGCGCACACTTTTCATGGAGAAGCAAAAATGGACAAAAGCGGATGAAAAATGATTATTGTATAAATCCACCTTAAATAATGTTTTTTGAATAATTCTTGAAAAACAAAAGAAAAACAGCAGGAAAATGCTGATAGAACAGTTTTCCTATATACCTGTAGCGTCGGAGACGATGGGGGTTCCGTCGACCTCCCTGGGGCCAGAGGGGGAAGTTCAAAAGGAATGTCGTCATTTTTGTGGTTGCGGGTGATGGCAGGAGACCATCGGTTCAAAGAAGGGGATCCTTGGGGAGTTGTTTGCTCCGGAGGGTGAATGCGAATGATGGGGGAAGAACGGTCGCATATAGTGTCCGCATTTTCATTTTCACTGAAAAATGAATAATGATAAAAGTCTATGAAGATATAGTTAGTATCTACAACGTATTAAGAGATAGTCGTGCATTCGCAATGCTCTAACTGCTTTTTGAAGAAAATGCTATGCAATGCTACATTTGCAAGCGTTGTATAAAGCCTTGTATCAAACATAGGAGGCGATTGCCTAACAGCATCAGAAGTCTGTAATTTTTGTAAATTTTCTTTTGATCACAAAATGATTAAAATACTGAAATCGCTATGTATACAAGGAAGATTGAAGAGTGCTTTTTGTTTACTAGAGCAAATTATGCTATTCTAAGAAACTGTTTTTGGAAGAAAAGGTGTATATTTTTTACCGGATTAGGCAAAGTTTCGGATTTAAATTTACTGGTTTCTTCTTAAGTACACCTCCAAATCAGAAACAAACTCACTCAAGTCCTTTTTCCAGAGTCTCCCTTTGCCATGTTCTCCAAAACGCTGTCTTTATCATTTTTCCCAAAGGTCTAGCTTCCTTGTCGCTTTGGAGGAGCTAGGATATCAATTTCTTTGCCTTTTCTTCGACAGGTCACTCCCTACACTATAGGCCGCACAGTCGTTTACCAATAATGGAAGTTTAGTGTTCCAGTCATAAAACTTTTATGGCAATGCAGTATCAGTTAAAGCTTTTTCTGCAAAGAATACATTGTAAAACAACATGCAATACTGTACTTGACAATGGCAGAAAATCACAGCTGCAGTAAATATTCACTACGCGACCTTATTGTTGCAACTATATACTTTCTTTTCCTCTAAGCTTGCAGTCAAATTCCTTTTTCACAAATACTTTTTCTAGCCCAGTTCTTGGTTCTGAATTTGAATTTTTTTTTTTTGTTTATAGAATTTTTATAGAATTATAAAAGTGGATATGTAAGCTAGGCGCACGGTTTACCCCTAGCAAGAAATTGTGAGCGTATATAGTAGCCAATTCTTAGTTTATTTTAGCGAAAAGTTTTATACGCTCATCGTGATTGATTTGTTAGCGAATCACCATTAAAATTTGTTAAATGAAGAGACTATTTCAGCGGAAATTTCTATCTGCTTTATGTATTAATTTTGACTAAAATCTAACTCAAAGTCAAATCCTTATTCTAAAACTAACCCAAAACCAAACCTGATCCTAAACCCACTAAAACCTTAACCTTAAAAAAGTAAATGAAAAATGCGCGGATAAATATTACTCATTTTCGTTCTATTCTCTTCAACTAAAAATTTTCGATAAAATGGTCACTCCCTTTGTTAAAATAAATACAATATACGCCAAGTTTAGACCAGGTCCAAAAAGTTCAACAATTTTCTTTCGTCTTTTTGTAGCGCTTTTGTGCTTATAAATACTTGGTTTTTAAAAACTTACAAATTACGTCCTTTCGCTTACATTCTACAGCTCTCTTGAAAGTTTTACCTTTTTTGAGAATTTTCTTTGTTTGAAATTCAACTTTAAAAGCACGTTTAAATAAACAAATACAGGGGATCAACAAAACTTTCAAAGCAGATTTTGATCAAGTTCAATTGCTATAGTTTTAGTTTATACAACGTTCCACACTGTTATATGGTATTTTATTTGTTTGCATTGTTAGTGTTGTCGATGTCATATGACTTTTGCTTACGGCATTGCGATATGTATTTTTGCCAAATTAGAAAATTTTGTTAAAAGTTGAAGAATAACCGCAAAAACCGTTTCCAAATTCTTGCAAAACTATTTTCGATAAATCAGGATATCGCTAATTCGCTTTTTGATTACGTTTCACCAAAATAAAATTTTACCAAAAATGTAGGTGCAAACAAGTATGGGAATATTTTTGCTTTAACGTGAATGTTTACATTTTGACCTATTCTAATGTAAATTTAACTCAAACAAAAGTCAAGTGACTAATGCTTCTCTGATTGTAACGGGAAAAAATATTAAAAAGGGACAAAAACGAGTTTGTCTCATTTGCGTAGCTAAAACAGTTCTATGCTTTGAGCAATCTGCTCAATCGGCATTATTCTCTATTAAATCTAAAGATCCAGTTCCTACAGAACTTGAATAGCACCACTGACTTCACCCCCAGAGACAGACAAATCCAAAACATGTTTAAAAGCCTGCATGCAGATTCATGATGAAATTTTCTAGGTAGCATGTTAATTAAAGGGAGGTTTCATTCCGCTGGTTACGTCACATCGCACTTTTACTTCTTGGGATTACACCACTGCTCAACCATTTCTAATATTCCCGATGCATATTTGAAACGTTTCGCTTCTCTTTCGCTTTAATAATTCTTACAACCGAGGAAGTTGCAACATACAAAGTTATATGGTGACTTTTATTTGCTCAATTCTCGGTATGTTAACCTTTTATAGTGTTACTTAGCTACATAAATGACGTCACCAACTCAATATTGACCGATTCCACCTTTAAAATGAAATTCTTGCTTAAATGGAAGCATATTAAACATGGCGATCCAAAAACTACGATAAAAACTGATTGTTTCATAACGCATTATTTACATGTAGAGGAGAGCATCGTAGGTTTACTACATTATTTTTCCTCTCCGAATTTTTATTTGAATTTTTATTTAAATTTTGAATTGCTCTTTTGCGAATTACGAATGTGCCATTTTATGATTCTACTTGCATACTGAAAAATAAAACTACTTGACTTGACTTGAATTTTAGAGTAATGAGACTATTAGAGTAACCACTACGTTTTCAAAAACAGTTGCAATTTCTGTTAAGGGTAGAAAATCGAATCACGACCCTAACTCTGACTATTTTAACGATATTTGTTGCCTCTAAACTAACACTGAATCTTTGGTTTAAATTTTACCGAATCTATTTCTGTCTGAAAACCAGCAACTCTGGTTGCCAATTAATTAAAAAAATTTTACTACTGTTCTTTTGACTACCATAACACAGTACATGACACGTGCAAAACATAAAAATTAAAAAAATTAAAACCCTACAATCTATTTCAACGGAATCGGGATCATTAGGGGTGTCCTATTCAAATATCAGGGAGATTCGTTCTAGCCAACGTTGTCGAGCACTTTTTTGCATCAAATGAATTTAAACTTCACACATTATACTTTTGACTATATTTTTAACTATTTTTCCTCTTTTTGCAGGACTCTTTAAACCAAGACGATTCGAAGCTCAAATTTCGGACCTGTCTGAAGCTTATTGTTAAACCGTAAAAAATTTCAGCCACCATCTCCGAACTTACCGAAAATATATCGATTCCCGCCCGACTCGGACGTCTCAGCTTCAATTCGGCTACAAACTCACTTTTCATTTGACTACATTCTCAATGCTACATGCGGTAAAAGTCATAAATTCGGTATCACGTCTTGAAATGAAAATCAAGGCCGACAGCAAAACCGTTATTTGCATCTATCAGCTACGTCAATGGCCCTAGGGCCTGACATTGCATTATAATCAAGTGTACGAGAGAGAATTAAGAACAAGTAAAAATCGAAACAGGCTTTCGCGAATAGAATAACTTTATTCTAAAAAGATGTCTGATTCATAAAATCGATAATGGTGTTTTTATAGAAAAATTTACTTTACGAACTTAGATTTTTAAATTTTAATTAAAGGTCAAATGATCAGGAAAAAAATCTAATGCTTTTGTAATAAAACAATTTGATTATTGTCTTCCGTAATGCAATGTCTTTTATAAAAATTTATCACGAAGAAAAATAACTAATTAATATAGACTTCAATCAAAACTTTTTGTAGGCAATTGGCTTTTTAGGAAGAATTTTATTAATAATATAAACTTGAAATATCCCCCTTTTAATGTGTACCAAGCTGTATTAATTTAAATTTACTCAGTGTAACTGAAATACTCAACTTTTTTTAAGGATGCCAAAAAACGTCACTTTTACAGGGTAGCTCAAAAATATATCTCCATTTAGAATAAAGCTATCCTTTCTAACATATACTCGTCACTGCAAGGGCGTAACTATGGATTGCTGAATTTGTTTGTAAGAAATGCTCATATATTCACGCTTTATAAATCTGCTGAACTACTCTAAATAATTGACTAAAAACTACAATTCTTAAAAATAATCGACAAAACAAAAAAATCTGATCATACTGATGAAAACCAACGTTCAAAATAAGTTACGTTTTAATGCCGCAGGCTCAACTTCACCGAAAACAACAGTTGCACTGAGACAGTATTTACAAATAAAAAATAGTCAAGATTTATTTCACAGAAAAGTTCGATCTAGTTTTTTGTTAAATCCTGATCCAATTAAATTAATTTCTGATTAAATCCAATTAAATTAATTAAATTCTGATCAAATAAAAGTTTAACCAAAACTCAAATTCTTACTCTAAAACTAACCCTAACCTTAAACCCTAGCCTTAGAGTGCAATACACCCACGTTGATTACCCTCAATGCGCGGATTACAAAAAGTTGAAGGAAAAAGTTTGAACAAACAGCCGGCAGATTGCAGTTTTTATAAAATAATTCAAGGATTAATTCTCTGAACTTGCGATGTCAGTTTATTTTATTTTAACAAGTTCGTCGGTGTAGAAAATAATTGAAAACTGATAATCTTTGTTAGTGGATTCTACCCTCAAAATGCAAATAAAAATACCCCGATTACTATTCTTCACTTTCCCTTTTAATTTTTGCAACTGAAAATTTTTCCCGAAAGTCACTCCCTGAAAAATATTGCACTGGACTTAGTGCAGCTGATGAGCAACGCTTATTAGCCAGAACTTTTTTTATTCAGCTCACACGTAAGGTTCGGTTAGTTGTCGAGTCCAAACCAAAATGCTAATTGCATCTTCTTGATGATTAGCTCTGAAAGGGAGAAGTAAAAGACCCAATGGTGAATAATAGATAAGGGCAGGTGGCAGCTCGCTTTATGATTCAATAATACCAGCGCTATGTAGCGCAATCGCTCTATAATATAAGCTAAGTTTAACGTTTAACAGTTGATAACGATAAACTTGGTCTTCGCATCATCAGTGTAAGAATATTGGAAGCTTACACTCAAATCTGACTCCAGGAAACCATTGCAAGACGGTTTATATAAAATACTGTAAGTTATTACAAGATGTTGATTGCTACTTGCCCTTAACGCAACGGTCGCCCATATCAAAATGTTTAAAATAGATTATAACCTTGCAAGCTTGCAATCTTGCAAGCGTTACCGATATCTCTATGCTCAGTTACGTACCAATCAGTATGAGACATAAAGTAATATTTAATTGTTAGATACACAAAGCAACAGATGGCCGATTGATAGAAATACATATTTGATATTTTATTACTAAAATTTACCAGTCAAAAATCTTGTTGTGGTAAAGCAAATAATCGGACCCCAAAATATTGATTTCCTAATCAAACAAATTAAGCTCAATCTATATCAAATCACTCACGAAGCATTTGATTGCAAGTGTTGGGAGAAAATTTTACTTGATTTCAATTATGGCTACAATATGAGTTAGAGAAAGCAAATAACTCTATATTTCACCTTGTAAAACAAGATAACAGGTAGTATAAGTTTTTGAACACAAAAAGAATTGGATAAAATTTGAAAACAACTTACTAAACCAAAACAATTTGCATTTTTTGCCATGTTCATACTCAAGCTATTTCAGTTTTCATACCTTTAAAAAATCCTAAGATAAATCTTACAAAGGGAGCTATAGAATTAAAAGTGGCAATATCTTTAATTACAGGATATAGCTGCCCGTTTTCAATTAGACATGATATTGTTTATTGTGCTCTTGTGATGTTTCATCTGATAGCAGTGCTGCAGGTGTGGTATGAAGGTACAAGCTGTCAGCAAGCTAGTTTCAAACATGAATGAACTCAAAAACCCGAGAATCCAAGTTCTTCCTATTGCTTTTCCATTTCATAAGATTATCATTAGCACCTCTCTCAAGATAATAAAGAAACAAGAAAACCTTTCCACTACTCTCCCACTCTGAAACATAGAAACACTCAACTTTTTGACATATACCAGAACAACACTGAAAGCACGTAAGTCGAGTAAGCTTTGATGATTTCAGACAGCCTCAATGGTTGCAATAGAAAGTCACTAAACCACAGATTTTCTCATGACACGCCGCATACAATACGTGATGCTTTGAGAAACGAAAAGCAAGCTTTCCTCACAACGTTAACTTTTTCCTGAAAGCTGAAAAAAGAGAGCCACAGAAGAGAACAAATTAAATTAATTTTACTCCAAAAAATTAGCTGAAACTTTTTAATTCAAAAAGCCAAAGTTAGTCACACAAGACCTATTTTTGATCGGGTAAAAGCGTGCAACACGCAACAGCAGACAAAGCAAAAGAAGGCAACGGGTTATATTTTAAAAGACATAATAGACTGCTGTACTACTTCAGCGCCAGTTGGCTTGTTAAAATAACTTACTATAGGAGTCGACATAGTCTCCTAGCCAAATGGGAGCTCAACGAAGTTATTAAGTTTCTTTATTTTTTAGCTGCCCACATTTATGTATCTCTATGTTAAACTTATTGTAAATTAACTAATGTAAAATTTCAAAGACCGTCTCTCCACCATGCCTTACGAGGTGTCTATGTCAGGAGGTGCCCCGTGGGGCTTCCGCATCGCTGGAGGACCTTTTGCTGGAAAACCAACTACAATCTCCAGGGTAAGATAATGACGTCACTTTAATAGCTTGAAGTGGTAGCATATATTTGTAAATATGCTTAGTGATAAATGTTCTTGAAGATAGTTATCAGACGTTTGTCTCTCTTCCATTAATTTTTGCGAGTGGTTGGAAATTAAACATCGCATTAGTCGATGCGAACTGAATTGAACTTTATTCGCAGCCATTTCACCTACCTATTCTAGTTCTTGAATCTCTGATTTGCACTGGAGACAATGTTCTTGTGTTTGAAGATAACTCCTGGAGGCAAAGCAGCGCAGGCTAACGTGATGCAGGGGGACGTTCTGATCGCAATTAATGGATTCACCGTCAGTCACCTGGATCTTACTGAGCTTATGGAAATGATCAAGCTTTCAGGATGGACTTTGCATCTCACTCTGATCAGGTTAACGCTGTAGTTTCAATATCTCCACGGCACCACAGATAACTACCCTTTGACAGCCATCCACAGCTTGGTATAAGTTAGGCACACCGTGACATTCTTGGTTTTAAACCCTTTTCTAACTCATATTGGCTGTAATTTTTATGACTAAAATACTAGCCTCCTCCCAATTTTACCGTTTTCCAATTTTTAAACCCACTACGTTATTTCATCTGAAAAAGATTACGAGAACAAAGCGGACAAAAAAGGAAAACCTCAATAAAAAAAAACACGAAAAATTTAAAACTACTAGTTTAACTTGATCGAATACATTTTAGTCAAGAAGAAATATCACAAATTACGAAGCAGAAACGACACTCGGAAGCAAACATAACCAATGCAATAGAAATGTAAGTTTACAAAAATATATCGCAACCAAAAACCCCGTCCTGTATATTTTCATTTTGACTGTAGCTCTTTTACTACCTACTAGAAGAGAGACGTCATTTAATAAAGCAAGTCTTTAATTTTCAGAATATTTATGCCAATATCTTTCTTTTGGTACTAAAAGTACCCAAAAAAAACAAGTATTATACACCAAAAATACCATCTCGAGCGGACTTAAACGATCCTTTTTTTATAAGAACAATCATAAGAAAACGAGGCTCATTTCTGCTCAAAATTTAACTACAAATTAAGAACAATACCAGTCTTGCGGCATGAAAAAAAATATGTAATTACACTGGCTTGTACAACGCAAATGAAGTAATCAGCAGAGATTTTTTTCGGCCTTTTCTGTATTGGCATTGTTGATTTGTCTAGCAGTAATCATGACCTATAGCAAAAGACAACGTTTAACCAATGAGTTTGTGTCACTTTGTTCTGCTTAAAGTCAAGAACAATTGCGGCTGAAATTTGTGAAAATTTAAGAGCAGCCAGCTTAACCTCAAAATTTACTGGTTCTTATGAAAAAAAAAATTAAAGATATGTACGTCAAACTGCCCGTTATGGTTGTGTAATCTGTAAAATAATGCAGGATGTACGTTTTTACAGTTGCTCCAATGTATTATACGATTAATTTTGTATTTCAGAGAGAGGCCTCGGAGTCAATTGACAGCAAACCCTGTCAGGTAGGACAACAATTTGGTCCAAAAAGTTGTTTTTTCAATGACGTAAAATGTTTTTAGTTTATGCGGAGAAATGAAAAACCGACCCGAAAGCCAGCTAAGGTCAGTCCTCATTCAATTTGCAACTTGCTCAAGTCAGAAAACATTAAATTTTTAACTTTTAGCAGTCATCACTTGCAACAAGACGAATCAACACAAACTCAATCGGAGGTTGAAATTTCTGATGATAAAGAAAATAACGAAACCAAATCGTAAGAAAATATTTTTTCATCCGGTTGTTAAACGTCCGACATATTTGCAAACCGCAAAAAAAATTATCGACAGCAACATCAAAAGTCGAATAAATTTATTTGTACCTTTATAAATATACTGTATCTAGAGAAGTTCCAAACACTACCAGAAAAACAGCTTTTGCTGAACACGATTTTGGATTCTTACAATGATTAAAAATCTACGTGTTTTTGATAAACAATAATGGTTTGAGACATTTTTGTGACACCTACTATACAGTGCATTTTAGTGTATATTCAGAATTACAAGAATGTAAAAAACAAGTATTAAATCTTATTAAAAGCTTTGTGTGCAAAGGTCAAACTAAAAGCCTAATGTGTATATAGTGCTCTATATTTGAAGGCACTCTATAATTTGTCCAAACAAATTTTTGGAATAGTTTTCAGAGAGCAATGGCTCTAAAAAATGCAGCTTCAAAAACAATTTTTAAAGTTTTCTGATTAAAACACTTGCTATGTGAGATTGATAAACAGTCCAAAAAATTTGTGTCAAAGTTGATGAAGATTATAAAAAAAGAAAGAGTATTTTTTGTGATAGCAACAAAAAACAATGTTTAAAAAGTTATTGCTGACCACTTTTGCTAGAGATTGTAACTCTGTTTTGGTGGTTGAAACTCCGACGGAACAACCAAACACTCCAAACGAAGAATCCGCTTCCGTTTCACTTCCGGTAACTCCGGTCCAAGCCTGTCCTACTCCTAAACCTCGAAGACCAAAATCAGTTGATTTTGTGGAAGATTTAAAAGAAAATCACTCGAAAACTGAAAAATTGACCACCACGAACAAGTACGGTAATTAGAAAAACTTAAAGGCGGTGAATCATCCAGCCAATTCTGATGGTTTACAATAGCTAAAATTGAACTATAATTTTTGATATTTTTTGTTTTAATTTTGGGGCTGCGGTTGCAAAGATATTCAACAAATACAAAAAGATATCCCCCGAAAAAAGTTTTTGGAAACTCTGAGTTTTGTTCTTCCCGCCAAAACCACAGTTCTCTAAACTATTAGGCTTACTGTGGTTTTGGCAGGAAGAACAAAACTAAGAATTTCCAAAAACTTTTTTCGGGGATATCTTTTTGTATTTGTTGAATATCTTAGCAACCGCAGCCTCAAAATAAAACAAAAAGTATCAAAAATTATAGTTCAATTTCAGCTATTATGAACCACCGGAATTGGCGGAATGATTCACCGCCTTTAAAGGAACGTAAATTCGGTCTGTAACAGCTACAATTTTATAAAATCACAATGCTCATTTTGGTTCAAATTAAAGAATAAATTGAGAACAATGCTAGCCTCGGCATGAAAAAATAATTAAGAACACGAGCCAGTACAATACATTGGTAATTAGCAGAGTTTTCTTGGCCATTCTATTGCTATTGTTTAACCATGATTAACAACAAACAACAATTTTTAACCAAGCAAAATTGAATTTGTGTCTCTCTATGTCCAACAAAATTTAAGAGCAAATGAGACTGAAAATTCGTGAAAATTTAAGGACAGTCAGCTTCAACCCAAAATTTGCTCGTTCTTATAAAAAAGTGTATTCGGAGTCAGGCTAAATACAGCAATTTTCGATCATTGATATTGGCAAGTATACAAAATTTTAGTCCAAAATGAGAAATTTTTTGCTTGAAAATATATCTGATCAAAACTTTTTATCAAATTGTGCGGTGTGAGGAAAATCCAAATACAACATATAGGAAATTAGTTGATGTTTACACGTGTTCAGCATAAATGAAGAGAAAAAGATGCCCGATTTTCTACGTCGACAGTTGAAACCTCCAAAACCGCTTCCTCCTCTCAAGCCTCAAGTCCATTGGCTTCATGTAAGTTTGCATCATTACGAATGACGCCTTATGCACAGGCTCCACACCTAGACTGAAGTTAATGTATTGTAGATACAGAAGTACATTTTACCTTCATATTGCTCACTAATTAATTCGCGAAGTCATGCGTCAATAACCAATGCAACATGTCCACTTGGTTCTTGACTATCTTATCCTCTAATATCGAATACTTTTTTAATTCCTCTAAGTCCGACGGGGCGTACATTTCAACTTGACGTAGTTTTGTAACTAGATTGATGACATGTTGCTCCGAAGCTGAGGAATACTGTCTTAGGTCTATAGATCAAAGATACCTGCCTTCGATTCTCCAGGATTAATAACGTGTCAAAAAGTTAATTGCGCAATACGCACAATCCAATAGGTAGGTTACGCGATAAAGCACAGTGAAGTGTGGCTGAGTGATTTTTTTGTTTATTTCAACTGCTTTGCTTCACTTGACAGTGCTTCGCTTCAAAAAAAGAGGAACTAAAAAATTCATCATTTATGGTTTACTGCAACTTTGTATAAACCAGCCTAAACTTTTGTGGAAAAAAAATTGTTGGTTTGAATACTCTCTGACAACAAAATTAACTAATCTTCTTTTTCTTCATGCTCTTCTCTTTCTCTTCTTCTTACTACATCGACTTTCTTGCTCGTCAATGATCATCGATACAGGACAAACTGAAAATTACTCCGAGAACACCAAACGGACTGTTAGTAAATACTACACTCTATGCTGTATAAAAAGTTGTTCAATATTACTCTACCTATGTAGCATAACTGCGTAAAACGACTGTAAAATGTCTAGATCGAGTCATTACTGTAAAAGGTCCTTAAAACCCTTACAGACCTGGTAATTTCATTTCAACCTTAACTTTAAACATCTAAATATCGTCATTTTGGCAAGTCGTTTTTGTAATTTAGAAAAACATTCAATCACCATCTAATTTCTGGACAAAGGGCTTCCAAATATTGTTCTAACAAAAGTGCTCCTTACGCAAAATGCCTCGGCTAGCTCATCTTTGCATCTGATTACTTACTACCGTTTTTTAGTGACAATAGATTCCTTGTGAATTTTGTCCAGTATTTAAAAACCACTTTTATAGAAAAGACCCTGGACATAGCCTCAAAGTAGCTGCAGCTGCATACCCCAGTAGAAAGATTGAAATAGAAGGACCAGTTTCGGCCACCATCGTTCACTCACAATACAATACCCCAGTTGGTATGTACAGCGCAAACCAAATCGTCAGCACCTTGGTCAATACCGCCGCAGCCACAGGAGCTAGAGTTCCAGACCCAAATGTCTTCGGGTAAGTTCAGTTTTTCAGCCTGTAACACATGATTATGCTTGCATTTTGAAGTTTAGAATGAAATTACTCCTTGAAACTTGAAAAACTTTTTCATGCCTGCGAACAATCAGCAGTCGAGTAGATACAGCGCCTGCTATTGAGCGTTAGACTCGGATTCGATTTCCGATCGGGTCAAATCATAGTATAGACCAGAAAAATTGCTATTCACAGCTTCCCTGTGCTTTACTTTCAGCAATAAAATGGGACAGTGTGAAGCCTCTTCCGTGTGTGGTTGACAAGTGGGTAGGTGGCAGCTTGACTCGAAGACTGTAAAGATCCTTTACTGTCTTCACACTGGTCAAAGCAACTCCGTGAATAAAGATGTGATGTACAATCCATGCTATGTTACTTCCCGAAGCTTTAAAAGCTTTTTCGTGCAAAATTTCGTACGTATAACTACGTATTGCATATTTATTAAGTTAGGTGCATGAATAAGCTTGATTCTAACATTCGTTTTTTTGTTGTTTTTTTAAAATAGCTACAGTTTTGTTACAAAGTAGTTGTGATTTTAACACATTTTGGCACACTTTCCACCAAGATTCAAAATCCTCAGCATACAGCATAGAAATTTATTGCTATTTTAGATAAGTCTTGCATGCAGAATATTTTACCATGTTTCGTTGAACGAAAAGTTTACAAAATATTTTTACAAAGTTTACAATGTTTCAAATTTTAGAGATAAAAATGTCAACGTGGATCAAAACACGGCAGTGTATAAAATGGTCCATCATACGGATAAGCCCCGATCCACCCCTGCTCAATCCCGATCCATAAAGATCCTCGACGCCCTTTTGGAGCACGGACAAGAAATCCCGCAAAAGTTACTGTGACGTCATCAAAACTCAATATTGACAATTTCCCAAACGCAAACAAAAGATGCGGAAATTACACGCAATTTTGCTTCGAAATGACTTGCTTTTAGCCCATCGATTCAATTAAAACTAAATAGCAAAGTCATAGTAGTAGGACACTAAAATATTTGGCATGTTTCCTTTAAACTTTTATTAGAGTATTTATCATAATTCATGACATCATCTTTACAGCTTCGGGATTTCGAAGAAATCTGAATTTTTTAACCGTTGGCCTCCCCACATTCTTGTTTGGCCTGGACTGTTGGCTCTAAGGAACCAAACAGACAAAAATTGTGACTAGGTTGTGTTATTGGTTAGGTTTTTTACGGATAATTTGTGTCATAATAAACGCTATTCTTTCTCCTTTTTATTAATTGGTGCTTTAAGCGTAATATTTTTTGCAAAATATTTTATTTATGATTGTAATGTTAAATATTGTTAATAGAAATTAATGTTCAATTTCGTAGTTAAGAAATCATTTACGTAAGCGTTTACGTGTTGCAGAATGCAGAAATATCGCCAACTAAAATTGATCAGTTATCGAGTGTCTAGAACAGGGGTCGGCAACCTACGGCTCGCGGGCCGGATGCGCCCGTAAAGGCATTTTACCCGGCCCGCGACATTTTATTGTCATCCGGCCGGCGACCTTTTTTCTTTTTTCAATGATAGATATGCAGCAATAAACCGCCGAAATGATTCTCACCTTATTTTTTGGTCCTTGCCATCAATTCGGCCGAAAAGAGGTCTAAATTTCAGGCGAAGACCTTTTTTTTTTTTTTTTTTGGTCTTCGCCAACAATTTGACTGAAAAAAGGGATAAATTTTCGGCGAAGACTTTTTTTGGTCTTCGCCATCGATTAGTCTGAAAAAAGATCTGAATTTCTAGCAAAGACCTTTCTTGTTTGGTCCGCTGGAATGGTGGCGGCCCGCTGGAACCTTGTTAGGACTAAATGTGGCCCACTGGTTCAAAAGGTTGCCGACCCCTGGTCTAGAATGTCTGTTACTAAAGCGGTAACCTCTGGTTCGATTACCAGTGAGGTCAAACCAAAGATAATACACTTTGGTAGTCAAAGCTTCTCTACTTGACGTTCAGCAGGGACAGTGTGACGCCTCCAGTTTGTGGCAGACAGGTGGGCAGGTGTGGCAGCTTGACTCGAAAACTAAAGTCCTTTTATTTTGTTGAAACTAGAATGGGTTGACCCAAAACCCAAAATTAAAATGATGAAAATACCTAACTTAACGAATACGTTTCAGTAATTACCACATTCAGTTCGATGTGGGAGAGCCTGGAGGGCTTCACTAGGAAGTATCCAACCAATTAGGATTGGAGGTTGATGATATAGTCTACCCTTCCAAGGGACGCGTTGAACAGAAAATTCAGGGAGACCAAGCAGCCAGACCAAATGTTGAAGCGCTTGGCCACCTTTAAGCCGTTTTTGTAGGCCCGGTCTTCAATATGCGTAAAATTGTGCGCGTATGACCTTATCCTTTATTTATTTTAAACAATTGCCAACTTGTACGTCGGTAAAGTGGTATTTTAGGCGTACTGAATTTTTCTTTAAAATAAACTAAGGTTAGCTCGTACACTCACGAATTTAGATTCAGCGTAGGCTGGTCCTAAATGTGGTAATGCGATTCCCGACTAAGCCAAATTTCGAAATAACCCAACCGTTCCCATTGTGCCATGGCCCCCCTTTGGGTCGCCAGAATTGTAAAATTGCATAGAAAAGTAAGCAAAATTGAGGCATGCCCCCCCTTTGAAAGTTGTGCATAAGGTTTGATCACACAAAGGGAACAGTGGCGGATTTAGGGGGGGATGGGGGGATGCATTCCCTCCCACCAGCCTAAACACAACGTGCATATGAATAATACTTAACTTATTTAAAAAAAGCAATCAATGAATAGTCGTTAGCCCGTGTGACTGTGATATAATTTCAAAAGCCAAGGGGAGGGGGGTGCAAGAAAATAGTATTTGTGCAGCGAAGTTTTTACCAAACAGAAATTAGTCTTTTACAGGTCCGATTGATTTGAAGGCGCCAAATCAGCAAAACTCACAACTTGCACTTTTCAGCGATAAAGGCATAGGAGCACAACCGGTGGCGGAGTTATGGGGGCGGATGGGGGAATACATCCCCTCTTAGCGTAAACATAACGTGCATATGAATATTAAACTTATTTGAAAAAAAGCAATCAGTGAATTTTCGATAGGCCGTGTGACTGTGATATAATTTCTAAAGCCCTGTGAGGGGAGGGATCGAAAAATGTAATTTTTACTGCGAAGTTTTTACAAAACAGAAATTAGTCCTTTACGGGTCCGATTGATTTGAAAGCACCGAATCAGCATAATTTACAATTTGCACTTTTCAGCGATAAAACCAACACAATGCAAATCATTTCTTTAGTGACATATTAGGCTTGTAAAACGTGAGCATTAAGCGAGGTCAAGAACATTAATCCTAAGCATTAGTGTAGCCAGGGGGGCGGGGGGGGGGGGGGGGGGGCTATAGTCCCTCCATTGGTTTGTCAACCAAAACGCAAAATAAAAAATATCACGTTTTTAGCACTTCTGAGACTGTTTTTCGCACTGAAGTTGACCTAAAAGTGATTTAAAGCATTTTTTTGAAACATATGCTTAGGAGGGGCTAATTTGTCAAAAAAACTCACAAATCAAAAAAAAAACTTTAGAAAATGACCAAAAATAAGCAATAAAATTTGATCGCTAGTGTAAAAAACTTGAACACGGGTTTCATCAGCAAATATATTGTAGGCCTAAACTCAGAAATGGGGTGTAGAGGCTATTCAGTATTGGTTAATTACCAATCACTTGTCTCAATTCTCTTTCCATTAGCCCCTCTCCAATTATTTTTCTCCATAAAATATAGATGAAACAAATTACTCCGAGTGAGTTTTATTGAGCTATAAGATTTCATGCTCATGATTTAGTAGCATCTAAACAAGAGAACTAAAATTTTACCATTAACCACCTCTCACATAGGCTATTTATGCAACCAGTTGAATCATGTTTGCACTGCCAATTTCTAAGCCGCATTTTAAAAGCTTTATTTTATCAAACTAGCTCTGAAATTAAATTATTTTTGCAAACAAATGCAAAATTTTTGAGCGCTGGGGGCTCCGCCCCCAGACCCCTAAATCAGCCGTTCCATTGCGAATTTCTGGCTATGCGCCTGGTTACAACACATCCGAATTTTTGAGGTTTTGTGTTTAAAATTTTTATCATCCTACCCCACCAAAATTTTCTGGATCCGCCACTGAAAGGGAATGTTCTGTGCGTTTCTTCCAGGCTTGCACCCAGATTTGTTTTTTTTTTTTCTCTTCACCTTATTTTGGGCGTAGAAAAATCGGACTAATTTCGGGTGGAACAATTTCTAATTCAGATCTTCGTTCCTCTCAAATTTTCTGAAATTCCCGGCCCCCCCTCCCCCCCTTTTCAAAATTCTGCGTGCGCAACTGGTTCAATCATGCCTCATTGGGCTCGTAAAAGGGAAACTACACAGGCAACCATCAGTGGCCGTCTATGTGATGATGGGTCAGTGCGCAACGACGCATAAAGACTGCTCTACACTGAGCGTAAAATTATAAGCGCACAAGCGTAGCCTTTGTTTAACCAACTAGCACCTTCTTCGCTGGTAAAGCGGTGCGCCGGGCGTACTGAATTTTTGCTTGAAATAAACTAAAAATAAGCTCGTGCATTCATGATTTTACGCTCAGTGTAAACCGCCCTTAAAACTGTGAGCGTAAAAGCGCATTAAGTTTATTTCAAACAGAGATTCGGTATGTTTCGTGTACCGCCTTTTCAGCATACTAGCTGCCATTTGGTTAAAATAAACTAAGAATACGCTCGTACGCTCACGATTTTACGCTCAGTGTAGACCGGCCTAAATGGCCTCGACGCACCATTTGGGTTTTGTAGCATAAAGTTTCGTTGTACCAGCATGCTTTTATCTGGAAGAATCAGCAGTTTGTTAAACATGCATTCAAGTATGAATGCTATTTTCATTTGGTAGAGTATTGGTTTTCATTGGCATTATAAAAGGCAAGTCATATAATCATGAAAATTATGGGAAGTGAGCCTATCATTGCACAACCGAAACTCGTTTACAGTACGTTGTAAACTCGCAAAGTACCGGACAGTTGGTCGAGTGGTAATTACTCGAAGATAAGCCTCGGAAACTCGTTACACGCAGTGGCGGATTTAGGGGGGGGATGCATACCCCCCACCAGCCTAAACTTAACGTGAGTACGAATAATATCAAGCTTATTTAAAATAGACCAAAAAATGCAATCAGTGAATGCGACCAAGAAAGGTAATCAGCCAGTTGCGGGCAAAATCAGCTCGTTATTCTGTAAAAAACTTTTTTTTATGGAGACCACCACAAGATCCGAAGAAAATAATGGCAGCATTTTGAACTGCAGACTTTTTTTTTTTGAAACAACCACAAACAAATCCCGAGAAAATAATGGAGCATTTTGAACTGTAGACTTTTTTTTCGGAGGTCACCTCAAAACGGATCAAAATATGGCCGACAAGTTTGCTCGAGGTCAAGAACATTACTCATAAACATCCGAAATTTTGATATTATACACAATTTGTGCTTATAAATTTTATCATCCTTCTTCTTCTTTCTTCATTGCCCACTTTTCCGTGAGGGTTGCGTAGGTAGCAGCTCGAGATTAAGCCGCCACTTTTCACGGTCTTGCATCACATCCATCATTTCGCTTGGGTGAAGTCGCAAGAGATTCCATCCAAGATCCCTAATGTAATTGGTCCATCTAGTTCTAAGTCGTCCAACTGGTCTTCTCCCATTTGCTTTGGCAAGTAAAGCTTGTTTGGGGAGTCTTTCCTGAGGCAATCTGCTTACATGGCCAAACCGTCTTAGCTGAGATCTTTCAATACGTAGAAGTAACGTCTCGATGTTAAGAGATCTTCGAATCGCAGAGCTATGCACCTTGTTAAACAGTGTAACTCCTTCGATTCTTCGTAAAACCTCATTTCAGACGCTTGCACTTGTGATCACACTTTTTCGGTCATTACCCAAAATTCATGACCATAAGTGAGAGTGGGGACAAAAACAGCTTCGAAAGTTGAGAGCTTTGCCTTTAGGACAATTCTCGTTTTCATGACAACTGAATAGTGCAAAGCTCGCATTACTGCACTAGCCTTGCCTATTCGAGTGTCCAGTTCTTCGTCTTGCCTTCCGTCACTCGTAAATACAACCCCAAGATACTTAAACTTCTCTACCTGCTTCAGTGTCGCCCCATTTACTTGCAGCACGCACTGACCTGGGTTTCTTGAAAGATGAAGTATCTCAGTTTTGGCCGTGCTTATTTTCATTCCGGTGATGTCGCATGTATCTGCAAAGCTATTTAATGCGCGCTGGAGGCCAGATTCTGTGGAAGAAAGCAGAACCAAATCATCAGCGAATAGCAGACGATTGATTTTGCAATTTTCAATTGTGGCGGAGATCGCAAGCATTGTACGAACTAAAGAAGGATACCATTCCTTAGTTTGCCAGGGAAGGTATATGCCAATGCCTTAAAGGGAAATGCCGAGAAATAGCGGAATCAATTCAAAACTGGAGGATGGCCAGAGCGGTTTTCGTCCGGGTCGCAGCACCGCGGATCAAATCTTCACTCTGAAGCAAACCTTCGAGAAATTTTGGGAGAATGGCAAAGATTTTTTTGCATGCTTTGTCGATCTTGAAAAAGTATATGACCGAGTTCTTCGGAATAAACTTTGGAAGGTTTTGCGAGAATATGGCGTTTATGGTCGGTTGTTACGCGCCATTAAGTCATTCTACTGCCGACCGGAGGTTTGTGTTCGGGTAAATGGCAAGCAATTAAAGTCGTTCCATGTCGGCGTTGAACTCCGGCAAGGGTATGTCTTGTCACCTCTCCTTTTCATTGTTTACATGAATTGGATCAACAAATGAGCCAAGCTGAATTTTATCATCCCCACCGAAATTTTCTGGATCCGCCACTGGCTACACGCTAGACGCAATGACTTGGAGATGGGCCTCGGAACCTCGTTACAGATTCGTCGTGATGCAGGAAACATAATGAAGATTTGATTTGTACCTTATGTGTTGTTATAAAAACAGCAATTTTGCAAATAGTCGTGCATGTTCGAGCACGATTATTGCAAGTCTGAGTCTGTAGGTTAAAAACTACAACTTGGAAAGTTTCTCAATCATATTGTTATGGAACGCCAATGTTGTTTCCGGTAATTCCTGTCCTTAAGTTAGTTCAATCAAAAGTTACATGATTAGCTAAAAAGATTTTGAATCAATCATTTTTGACTCAACATCTGACGTCATTTAAGTCTAAACAAAGAACTTCTTCAAATCATATCCGCTATATCTGAAGTTATTACTGCCCAATTGAACAATCACCAAGTCACGAAAATAATTATGAAAACATAAATGTTCATTTCATTGCAAAAAGATTTCAATAAAATAACTCGACGTAAACATTGAAGAAAACTGCTGATCTACATATGCGTAGTAAAATTTCTCATAAAAACTTTTGTTGAACACATGATTTACTGTTGACTACACCAAACAATTTAAAACGTTAAAAGTGTATAAAACACAGCCCAAATACTAAAGGCTACCAAACTGTTTAAATTCTAGCTCCACGGCAATATTGTTGGTTTAACCGTTTGTGATGTGCTTCTGGCCTAAAAGGTATTAGCGCGGAAGCCTAGAAAAGAGCCACGAGAACGGCGACTACATGAAAACAAGCAATGCGAAAAAGTTATCCTCCCACAGGATTCGCACCTGTAGGCTTTAGATTAGCGGTCCACCGCTCTACCACTTGAGCTGGAGAGGATGTCTCTTTGTATGCTTAATTTTGGCTAATAATTAAGCTTAAGCTTAATTTTGCTTAAGCATCCTCTCCAGCTCAAGTGGTAGAGCAGTGGAGCGCTAATCTAAAGGCTGCAGGTTCGAACCCTGTGCAAGGATAACTTTTTCGCATTGCTTGTTTTTAAGTAGTTGCCGTTCTGGTGGCTCTTCCCTAGGCTTCCGCGCTGGTTGCCTTTTGGCCAGGAGCACGCAAAACGATTAAACATTGAAGTTCTGGCCTGCAAACGTCAAAACATCACAAATAATTAATGTTGCTCGTGTTGGTTATATTGTTACAGTTCTCCGTTACTTGTAACTGAGGTCTCGAATCCCAAAACTCTGAACATCTCCTGCTATCCCTTCTTTTTGCCGAAACCTGTTCCCAAAAAGGTCTGGTAAACTACAACTTACTCTACGGCTCGAGGGCTGAGTTAAGACTTTGGGAAAACAAAGTTTGATGATGCGACAGAAGAAGTTAGAATTAAAAGAGCATAGTCTAAATTGTTCATCAAAAAGCGGATGACTCAACGTTCAATTTCCGAACTAGCAGTGCGTCATTGTATTTCTAAGAAAGACGTCCGTTGGGGCTAAGCAGTTCACAAGTTGTGGCGACCCAGTCTGAAGAACGATGTGCAAGTAGGACACAAAATAAGTGCTCTACTGCGCTGCTGTGATCGCAAAACGACGTAAAGCTTCTGATTCAGGGGAAACGCATGAATGAACGAAAGCTGAACGAAAAGATGCAAATATCACCAAAAATAAAAGCAAAATTAAAAATATAGTATTTGCATGCTTTTGAATATGACTATCATATGAAGTAATATTGGTCCGAAAATTCTCGTCCAAAACCAAATTTCACATCGTACAGCGTATGAATCTACAGTCCTCGAAGTGTGTTAGAGGCACTTGATCAAATACCAGAAAGTTACTTCCTATGTTCAGCTACAACCCTTTTGTAAAACGCACCATAGCTTCGCAGTGGGCCAGTGCATGACTGTATTGACGGTGGCATTTTTAAAGCCCTCAATATTTCTTTTAAACCCGACATACAGATTGCTCTTTATCATGCCATGCTTCGGATAATGAGGGAATAATACGAGGTTGAACAGGAAGGTTTTGTTTCCGCCTTTTCCCGTCTTCTTGAAGGATACTACAGAGTTTACAAAAACTTCTCAGGTCGTTATCTCGATTTTCCATCCGGAGTCGCTCTTCAATTCGTTCCGGATGGTGGATCCACGTTCTCCACTCATGGTACTCCGCGTAGGCGGTTATGTTATTAGCTAGGTAATTTAAGTAATCGACTAATTCTTGCTCGTTTTCGAAATCACTTGTATGTATAAATGATTTAGTAGGGGCCACTTTGAGTATGTCTTCTTTTTTTGGTCCCCAAACTATGGGAACAGCCCCTGATCGGAGTCCGTTGTACCAGAACTTTTCCGTGAAATAATCCTTGCATCCGATTGAATTTTCGAAGGAAAGGTAAAACTTGTAGTCGGCTAGCTTGGCGTAAAATGACTCCGTGTATCTTCCATCGCCTAGTTCCTTGGAATCAAAGCAATCTCCAAATGTATCAACTTCCAAGCCTACAGACATCAAGCTTTTACCATAATCCAAGCGCTTTTCGTAACAGTTACTCACAGCCCACGCCGCCATTTTACCACTTCTCCGCTTCTTTTCCAGCAGAACCTCTAGGTCGGTTTCCCCGGCAGTCTTCAATTCCCTCAAAAGCAAATTGACACTTCCATAGGGCGCATAAACGTCAGCGTCTGTCCGATAGTGAAAAGTCAAATTGAAAAAGTTCGCTTTCTTCAACGCAACATATGAATGCATTGGACTCTCAGACGCCCACCAAGCATAAAGCTGGGAAGGAGTTCTGCAAAAACCAAATAGAATGTAGCTTGCATCATACAATTAGTGCAGTTAAAGTAGTGAACTTATAATTGCTATTGTAATCAGGTTATTTTGAAGGTTCTAAGGCGACTTTTATCGATTGTGCGTATTTACGCGCTGAAATACGCATGATATCTTTTTCGATATAAATGAAAAGAAAAAGCAAAATGCATATAATCAAATGACACGCGCATTCAGCTCGTAAAATATGCGTAACCAATAAACGGGCCTGAGAAAGCTTTTTGTTGGCATGATGAGTTGAAAATAAGGATGCAATTTTAGCATCATAGATTGAGTGCGCATGGTAATAACAATAAGCATTCAGTTATATTTTTTGACCATCCAGGACAGATATGTCGTACTTGAAAAATTTATTCGACGACTACCTTCAATAACCTTTGCGTTTTCGAGTATTACATCGTCTTCTTAAGATCTAGCACTCGAGCAGGCCTGGCGCCACGAGGGCATTACCGGGCCGTGCCCCCCCAAATCACTGCTTGTGCCCCCCAAGCAAGAATTTTTCCCCAACCAAATAAGTAGTGCATGTGCTTCATTTTATCATTGCAAAGCTGTAGCTGTATTTTATTAACAAAAAAAGGGGCTTCTACTTTTCCTTAGCCAAGTCCCTAAGAAAATTTAACCTCAAAATACAAGCGTTTTAATTTGTTTTGGACTTCATCTGTTAGTAATCATTGGGGGCTGAAGAGGCTGGGCAATTTAATTCTTGCAAATAACTTTCGATTGCATCAATTTAGTTCTTTAAATAGCTGTAAAAACGTGAGAAATGTGATCCAAATGGCGTTAAAATGGCTATTTTATTTTTCCGAAGTATCATAATTACATCATATCATAATTATTTTTCCGAAAAATCATAATTCGATTGTATCAATTTAGTTCTTTAAATGGCTGTAAAAACGTGCGAAATGTGATCTTAATAGCGTTAAAATGGCTATTTATTTTTCCGAAAAATCATTACATTTACCCAGCGGCTGGGGGCTTCGCCGCCAGCCCCCGTCTGTGATACGCTTAGTTGCACCAATTTGCTCAGAACATTACTTAATATCAGACATTTTTCCAAGAAAAAATTTTAGCTTAGGGGCAAAACCCCCAATAGCAAAATCCTGATTGCGCACCTGCTCCTCACAAACGTTCTTCTATGAAACTTCAAGTAGCCTAACACTACCGTAGTTATTATTCTTGATGAAACGTACGTTTATTTAGTTCAGAAAACGTGCCCTCAAACGCACTACTCTGACCCCGGGCCTGCGCTAGAGTATCTTCAATGTTTGAGTTACAGATACAAGTTTTTAAATATTTAGGTTTAAACCGATTTGGAATTAAATCTACTCCGCCAGTTTCAAACCAAAAGCTTAAAGCACTATACAGCTGCAGGTAACGTATCTGGTAAAGAAGAACAGTTACCGAAAGGAATATTGAATGAAAAACAGTCAAATTTACCTTTTACTGGGAATTTCGCTTATGTGAAGATCATCAAATTTGAAAACGACTGCATGAGCTTTTTCTGGCTCTTTTGTTTTAAACGAAATCTCGCAACTAATATAATCCAGGCACTCTTGCGGGTTTGCCTTGTATACGGGTACGCCATGACCCTTTGTCCAGATCATAATTTGAAACGGGTTGCCGTATTCATCAACCATATCATCTTTTGTAAACCTAGGAGTGGATTCGAACGGAAGTGGAGTAGGTTCATGTACATCCTCGACTCTGTGCTTGTCTTCCAGGACGTTCTTTTGTGCAACTTCGAACTGTTTTTGTGCGACTTTAGGTTTGTTTGCAAGCTCTTTTTGTTCATTTTTCCGAATATTTTCGACTTTTATTTCGTACGCATTTCGTTCTTTGACACTGTTGTACAAGGTTAAGCATCCACAGATAAGCATTACGTAGATAATGATATTACTTCGCTGGCGTTTCAAAAAACGAGCAGTCGTGTTAAAGCCCATCCTGCAAAACTCAGATACTCTGCTTAAAAGTTACATCAAAACATCATTTAACTACTATTGCTGTACATCAAAATACTCTACGTTATTTTGCACCTGCATAATAAACAATATATCAAATTCTATAAGTGAAATGTCAAAAATCGTTCGTTAAAAGAACTACTTTCGCAAACATAGACATTGTAAATATTGCAAACGTAAATATGGTTTTTCTTCTAACTTACAGTATTTTTTGAAACTGAAATCTCACATATGTTAAATTAAATCAATGCCACCTGGAATTATTAGTCACATCTGTTGTAGTAGCACGAGATGTATTACAATGTACTGAATTTTTTATTTTACTTATAACTAACTGTACAGTCCGTAATTTACGAGATGTACAAACGTTGTAAAATCAATTATTACTCATCCACCACTAAAATGATGAATGCAATTGTATTTGTATCCAATATTTTAGTTATCAACTCGATTTGATGAGGAGACAGCTATAATGACCAGCGATTCTTCGAGTCAAGCTGCTACTTGCCCACCTGCCTGTCTACCACACACGATGGAAGCTTCAAACGCTGTCACTTTTAATCTTGAACGTCAAGCAGAGAAGCTGTGAATACCAATTTTTATAGTCTTCGGTTTGACCCAACCAGGAATGGAACCTGAGTTTGCTGTTTCATAAGCAGACGATTTCTGTTAGATCTACCTTCTTGTCGATCAGCTAAATCTTCATCCTTCAGTGTAAAGGCCTCGCAATCATTTTTTGACGGGTAACAATACAGCCAAATGCTGTTTCCAGTTAACGTCGGTACACAGATTTCAATTACTGCGGTACAGCCGAGTTCTGATCTTTCATACTGAACAAACGTTAAGCAACGAAATTGATTAAGGCCTTACTCTTTTTGTTGGGAAACTGACAGCTGCAATTCTCAGCACCCGGTCATTAGTAAATTGATGTTATTATGAACAGCAGCAAATTAGCCGCATTGTAGGCTAAAGCATGGCTAAAGCCTCTATATCTTTTTCATTAAAGACAAAGTTGCCACGTTTTCTTAATTTCTTCGGGCTATAAATTCAAGTGAATTGTAGTTTACCTAAAGCAAAAGCAGTGAAATGGTAAAAAAAAAAAAAAAATGCAGCATTTGAATGTACGCAAAACGTGCTTTGGCTGAGGTTTGAATGCATTAAATACTACGTAATCTATTAAATAGCTATTACATCCTGGCTGCTTATTTTACAACACTTTTTCTCTCCGTTATGGCAATTTGCTCACTTTATGAGGTGGTTGGGTCAATTTGCAAAAGTTTTTTTGAAAAAACAGCTGAAAGTGAAGTGATGTTTCTACAAACTCAAGCTAGAAGCATTTTTGGAGCCCCGATAATGTAAAGCTCTAGTCTCTGGGATGTACATCTTTCGCCGTGGTTTTAAAAAATCGACTTTTGAAAAGGGGTTTGATTCGCACTTATGTAAGTTTCAACCCCTTCAGGACAGGTTTACACGTTTTGGCAACATCCTGCAAGTGCTACAACGCTGGGAATGTGACACCCAATTTTAATTAATGACATCCCTATACCAATAGTCGACTTCTTCCGATACCTTGGCGTAATATTGGACAATAAACTAACTTTTTTTGACCGCATATCAAATGCAGAAAAAAAAGAATCTCCGTAATTTGGCATCATTCCTAAATTGAGATATTATGCTCCTACCTCGATTTTATTTAAACTACAACCTATAAATCATACTTGCAAACATTTGTATCTTTACAAAATAAAGCTTTAAGATTAATTACTGATAATTTCACATTCCATCCACCCTTCGTAAGTGTGTCTTTCTTATAGAAGCAAAATAAAATACTTAAATTATCAGATATCTACACTTATGAAGTCGCAATATTCATGCAAAAATTTTGCCATAAGAAAGTTCCAATTATTTTTTCGGAGTACTTTTGTGAAACGGATACTATGCACAGATCAAGAACGAGGCAAAATTTAGCTGGTAAGTTTGCTATTCTGCGATACAATACATCTCGAGAGCAACGTTCTATAAACTATGGCGGAATAGGATCTAGGACTCTATTTCGTCTGAAATTAGATATAGTTCCCAGGCCCGGCCCCAGAATAACGTGATTGGGGGGCAAAAACAAATTTTGGGGGGCACAAAAACTTCAGAGCTTCGAATTCGAGAGTGTAGACCAAAAACCCAAAGGTCTTCATCGCGAATTTTTACAAAGCCTGGGGTGAAGACCAAAAGAAAGTCCTCGTCTCACTACAAGCGCGAATTTCGACGAATTCTGGGGAAGGCCACAAAAAAGGGTCTTTATCGCAAAATCTGCAAAAAAAACTGTTCTTGCTTACGAATTCTGAATTTTTACGCAAAATTTTTACGAAACCTGAGGCGAAGATCAAAAAAAGGTCCTCGTCTCACTACAAGCGCAAAATCTGCGAAAAAACTGTTCTTGCTTACGAATTCTGGGGTGACAACTATTATTTTGGGAGTCTCAGGCCTCGAACTGCACTTCAGTGGCACCAAACCTGTTACTTTCTTTGTGGCACAATCCTCGCTAGGGGGGCACAATTTTCGTTTGGGGGGGCACAAGCAGTGATTTGGGGGGCACGGCACCGGAATGCCCCCGTGGCGCCGGGCCAGATAATTCCTTTAAAGTTGTTAAGAAAAAGGATGAAAAATGTTTCTTGCGCATTGTTAAAGATTACTTTCACACAATAAGAATTCCAAACTCACTCTATTAGTATTTTTTTTCTTCTAATACCATTCTTATATTTAAGTCAATATGCCTGCCTTAGAATTTGCAACGTGTTTTTTGGCTATAGCGGTTAGAGTGGAGCGGAGTGGCTAATTTTTACGCTCCGGCTCCACTCCAAAATGTCTTTAACTGACTCCGGCTCCGAAATTTTACAACAACACTCTGCTCCAAAATACTCCGAGACAAACTCAAAATTCAAACTTCAAAAAAATTCAAAAATTCAAAAATTCAAATTCAAACCAAATTCAAACCAAAATTCAAACCAATTTTTATATTGCTCAATAGCCTGGTATAAGCCTAGCCTAGCTACATATTCTGATATTCTATACCCAGAATGCAAAAATAGTTACTCATTTTACTACCAACTATCACTTCGACTTAAAAGACTACTTTAAAGTCAGACTCCGGCTCCAATCCGGCTCCTAGTTTTTTTTTTAAAATTGTCACTCCGGCTCCGGCGTAAAAATGCAAAATCCGGCTCCGACTCAGCTCCGGCTCCGGCTCCAAGCTCCACTCTAATAGCGGTACGCTGATATTATATTTTTCCCAAATAGTACTCTTTTTGTTTACAAGTTTACTGCTCTGCCTAGGAGTGCTTTGATATTTGTATTTTATTGTGTTGCGGAAACCTTCTCTTTTAGGATGCTGTTCGACTTACTTCGCAGCATCCTTGTTGTCTTTATGAATATTTTACATGGTATGTTTTATTGATTACTGATGAAACCAACAAAAACCAACAAAATCGTTCGTTTGTTCTCATTGCGTCTGTGCCAGCGGAGCTAACTATCAAATAAACTAAACTATCAAATCCAAAATCAAAACAAACACACAAACTTTAATTTTCGTTTGTTTTTTTTGTCTTTGTCTAAACCCTTTAAAGGACAGTGTAAAATAATGTGTTTTTATTATATTCTGCAGTATGTAGACATAATATGTTTCTAGCTCTCTGATAACAAACGGTAGCCAACAGCTGGAGTGGGGGGGCAAGTCCGAGGTTAAGGTATTTATGAAAAGATAGATCACGGTTCGCAAAATAATATCTGTTTCGATCCCGAAAATACCAAACAACAAAACAGATCTAAGTTTGCCATTGCTGAACTACTGTGCACGCTCCACACTTGAACGTCTTTCATGCTTATCTATTTAGTCCGATATAGCATATTTGTAACTTGGTAATGTGAACAGAACAAATAGTTTTCAATGACATTCCCATGGGTATTATAGACTACATCTCAGCAAATCATACACGTAATCGTTTCGGGTATGCAATACTGCAGTAGCTTTAGCTTGTCCAAGTACCTGCTTTGCAGTTGCATCACAGGCTTCAGCTGTGGTTAAATAGTTGGACAGGGACACGATATAGAAATGTGCAAAATCTCCGTCGGCAATCGAAAAATTAGCCAGTATAAACGGTTTGAGTCCGATAACCATTATCTATCTACCGGTAATGAAAACCGTTGTTACCGGTAATCAAAACAACGAAAAATTTTTCATGGTTTAACTATGTTTTTTTTTAACGCTACCATCGAAAAAAGTTGAACATCAATTTCCTGCAAAATATCACATTATGCCTCATAATCAAACCCAAATGTGGCCAGTAACGCACTTTCTGTTAGGCTATTTTAACTCTGTTTTAACTAACCTCATTTGCAGTAAATATTTTTTCTACGTGAGTTATCAGAACTGCCTAAAAGACGTGACCTCAGCTGATATAGAAGCTTGCGCCTTGGTTTTATCGAGATTCAATTTTAACATCACGATCACATTAAATATGTTACGAAATGCCTCACGCAAAACTAAATGAACGGAAATAGGCTTAAATAGCTCAAATTTTTCATGGTTTTCTATCCATTAAAGGTCGCTAGAGAGCCTCTTAAATACGTGTATGGCATTTAGTATCCATCAAAAACAAATCGAGAAAAAAACAATTAACAAAAAAGTTATAACAAAATTTATGCGCATCGGTAGTAGTGGCATAATCAGGGGGTTTAGGGAGGCTACGGGAGATGAAGCCCCCTGCAGGGCCCTAGCCAAGTCACTTGGAAAATTTAACAAAACTACGTCGTTAATTACAGCAAAATTTCACGCTTACAGGTAGGAAAAAATTGCAATCCGCATCGAAACAAAATATGCAGAAAGATCTTTAATTGAGACATGACGAGAAACCGCCCAAATAACATTTAAATGAATAATGTAATTAGAATAATCACATAGGCTGTAATCAAATCCAGCAAAATTGATTGATATGTATAGTATGCATAATATTATTATTAAATTCGTTATCTAACAAGCAGCATAAAATATATTCAATAAAATAGCCAAAACACCACTGTTCGACCAATAAATAAAAGTTGCAAATGCAAAGCATTTTTTTAAAGAAAAATACTACTGACAAATTTTGAAACCATAGTTGAAAACAAGATTTGACAAGAAATACCTAACGAACAGCGAGACGCAATCGAACCGATTATTGGACTTAATTGGGCTCTTCACTTTTCACCTCACTTATATTTGTTACAACAACAATTAGAAAAATACTTCAAGATGCCCTTTTTCCTCTACTTTCAAAATACTTGAAATGTATCGAAGTGATTATTTCAAGACTTTTTTCAGGTCAGGCACGGCCCTGTGCAAATAGGTTATCTATTGGGAATCTGTTTCCATTAAGGCTAATAATGCAGTTGGGCCAGAACGGCAGATAAAGAGTTGGGCCATAGACAAAAATTCAGAGCAGGAAAAAAATTACAAAACCACTTCAACTTGACAGAGAGGCAACTGAGTACAACGCACAACGCAAAAGTTGAAAAACCGCATGCTCACGAATAACCTGTTTAAATCAATGAGACACTGTAATTTTCTTTAGATCCTTTGGTTTTACTGGTACTAAGCGAGGATTTTCAGCGCTTAAGTGACGCCATCAATGAAAACCTCTGCATTTGCTACTTAGATTTTAACCGCTAATTTTTCTGTGCAATAAAGCGCAGGGCACCTACAAGCACAAAATATATAAGTCGTCAATCTTCTATTAAAAGCTATCACAAACAGCCCATGTTTTGTATAAATTCTGCATGCCTATTGCAGCAGAAGTACGATTGTAATGATTTAATGAATGTATAATATGACTAAAATCCCTCCTACACCTTCGGAGAATATTTGTTTCATTAGTAGTTGGAAGCATCTTTAGAGTATATTATACATAGTGTGTAAATGAACTGACTAATGCCGACTTGGAAATTGTGCTGTGATTTAAAAAAAATTGCTCGTTCAGCAACAAAATAAAATTATCTAAAACGGAATCACGATATGATATTAGTCAAAGGTATTTTTCAATTAGTTATGTGTGGTTTAAACAAAAACACATATTCACAAATTTTGAATTAGAAATTAGCACTTAGAAAATACAAAACCCAAATCAAATCAAATCTTTCATTATACTCGCTGTAATACGCCAAAGCGTGTAACGAGTTTGCGGGGCCCATCTCCTCGTTATTGCGCCGCGGCAACACAGCTTCTTTCGAAGAAATGTCACAGCGGTAGCAAGCCGTTGGCAACACTGTGTCCGATTTGGCCTGCCCGAGATTAGACGAACGCGTTACCGCTCGACCAACTGGCCCGTCCAATAAACACCACTGTTTCGAAGAATAAAAAGTACAGCGAAAATGTAGGAGTACATTTAATAACTGACATTTCGGTAAACATTTTTTGGATCTTCAGAGCTGTGAAAAGACTCAAGTAATATCAGTTACTTAACTCTTACTACTTTCATAGTAAGTGCTAGTAACCAGGCACGCAACCAGGATTTTGTTAAGGAGGGGGGCTTGGACCCAAAATCGAGATTTTTTGTTCGAAACTGTCTGCATTAAATGGTGTAATGAGCAAACAGGTGTAACTAAGCGCATCATCAACAGGGATCTGAGGGCGATTTTGTATTTTTTGGAAAAACTAGCCATGTTAACGCCATTAGGATCACATTTCGCACGTTTTACAGCGATTTGAAAAAACTAAATAGTTAAAATTGAAGCTACATGCAATAATTAAATTGTCCAGCCCTTCAGCCCTTTTATTTACAGGTGAAGTCTAAAACACGTTTAAACTCCAGTATTTTTGGTAAATTTTCTAAGTGACTTGGCTAAAAAAAAAGGGGGGGGTGCTGAAACCCCATTAGCCCCTCTCGTTTTGCCACTGCCAGCAACTTTTAATTGTGTCTGTTTACAGCTCTGAAGATGCTTTGAGCATTAAAAAGAAATATCAGTTATTAAATGTAATCTTACATTTTGGCTGCACTTGTTATTATTGCAAATGTTCCACATGGTGTAGTACCAGCAGAGAAAACGAGATGGATCTTGTAGAATGTTTGTTTTCGTAGTTGGTCTCTAAGCTAATAATTAACAACACCGCATAAATGTAACCAACATGGGAATGATAAGAACTCGAACGTAGGTCAACAATGAAAAGCAGGAAAGAAAAGCTATGTAGTAGAAAGTGAGACAAATTAAGTTGCTTGCGCATGAAGAGTAAGAAAAGATTCTGAAAATAAAAAGGAACACTACAGTATAAGTTTCGTCTTCAAAGCTTCTCCTCCTAAAAGCTTCGGGTTGAGATAGTGCACAAAACTATGTTTTGTTTAGAATAAACAAGATACATGCCAAACCGCTTTTGTTTACATTTTTAAGGTTTAAATTTTAGGGTTTAAGTTGAAGTTCGAGTTGACAGTATAGACTTATGATTACCAATGGTCGAGTGGATCGAGCGTCTACAACTGAAACGGTAGACTGGGGTTCGATTTCCGGTCGGGTCAAACCAAAGACTATGAAAATTGATATTTACAGCTTTCCTGCTGGACGTTCAGCATTAAAAGGTACAGTGTGAAGCTTCCACCGTGTGTGGTAGACAAGTGGGCAGCAGGCAGCTCGACTCAAAAACTAAAAGGTCCCTATGCGTTCCCCTGGCTAAGGCAACTTGGTAAATAAAATGTAGTTACAATGGCTTTAGAGTGAGGTTGAAAGTTAAAAGTTGGAGTTAAAATTATTAAAAACTAAATTGAATTTTTCGTCGCAATAAAAACGCCACCTTATATTCACTCAACTTCAGTGACAGAACAGAACAGTTTTTTTTTTAGTCACATGATCAAAGAGGCAGGTTTAACAAGCTTTCACTTTTATTGCTATTGACGGGTCGTTGAGTTAGATGTTGTAAAACCGTTCAAACAATGCATTGAAAACAAAAAAAGATCATTTAAAGCTTGCAGCAAGCGAAGGATAGTTTCAGAAAGAACAGTATAATACAAAGACGATGATTGCAGGGATTGAGTTTGGAGCATAAACTTAGAGGCAACTTTAGAAAACAAATCAGTTGAAGGTGGTGCATTGTGGTGTAACCAGGAGAGCTAAAGAGGATGAAGACTCCCTCCTTAGCCAAGTCACTTTGAACATGTACTATTCATGCTATTGAACATGTTTTAAACTTGACCAGGAGGGAAGAGGCAGAGTTGTAAGTCGGGCCGGGGTTTTCGGGGCGGGTTTGGGCCTAAGGTTGACAAAATTTTGGGCTTAATTCGGGCCTGAGACGTGCTTTTTGTCTTAAATGCACAAAAATATAATCAAAACAACTTGGCAAGATTGCTATATTTTTCAGACCTAACTTAACTTTCGTTTTTTTTTCGGGCATGATTTGGGCTTCAAATTACTTTTCGGGTTCGGGCCGGGTTCGGGCTTAAATTTTCGGGTTCAGCTCGGGTTCGGGCCGGAACATAGTCGGCCCGTTTACAACTCTGGGGAGAGATGAAGGAGCATACTAGTCTAATTCTGTCAAAAGACTTCAAAATCGAAGTAATAAATTCATTCAAATGGCTTTGCAATCGTGAGAAATCTCATCTAAATGGCGTTAAAATAGCAATGTTTTTCCGAAAAATTACAAAAATTGCCCACCGAAAACTTCGTCCTCAAACCCTCGTCTGCGAGACACAGACAAATCCTAGCTTCGAGTTCAAGCTCCCTCCCTCCTTAGCAAAATCCTATTTGCGTTTGGTAATGTACTTAACCTTTTATTTGTTTGACACAGCATTTCAAATAATGCAATCAATTTTTCAAAAATAGATTATTTCACACTACTATTTGACAGTCATTTATTGAAACGTTTTTACCAACATTATTCTAGTGCCACTATTAATCGTATTTAAATGAAATAGGATCTATTTGAATGAACTATATGGTGGCCACTTTGGCTTACTTTCGATATTTCATGCGGGCAAAAGTGGTATTTTTTGATAGATGGTTGCTGAAAAAAGGACCTACCGGTACATTTCAAAAATTTCCACCATGATAGTATTTTCTGATTTGCTTCTGAAGTGCGTTTTTGAAACTTTTTTTTTTTGGAATTTCTCGCATTGCATGAAAGCAGGTATCATTTAAGTAAATTGTCATGGTAGATTTATGGATTAAGAAAAAAGAAAATTCTGTCAGCTTGCAATTAAATATTCATTCCAGAGCGAAAAAGAATATTTTTCTTGTCAGAAATGCTGTTGACATTGCAGCATAAAAAAACTAGAACATGTAAGAACAAAAATGTTGTGTACCCATTGCTCAGGAGATCAAATGTCATCAAGTACCTCGAGGATCGACAATTAATTATTAATTTTAACAAGATTATTAATTTGGCAAAACAAGATGCCATACAGATATCAGAATGAAAAAGTTCAAACTTAAACAAAATATGAAAAAAAATTTGAAATGAAGAGTTTGCACAATATATTGCTTTTTTTAGTGGAATTATTCATTGGTGTATTGCATTACTATTGTTGTTTACAAAAATAATGGTGGTATACGACTTTAAGGCTACTCTCGAGGCACTTTTCGAAACGCGTTGTTTATAAGGCCAGTCATGTGGTGATGGTGTCAGTGCTGAATACACTAATGATATACAGCAAGGGGTTTTCGGGTGGGATTTTTTTATCCTACAAGAGCACCCTAAGCATATTGTCAACATTTTTTGGCCATAGCGTGATGTTAATCTAAAGCAAGGTTTAGCACAGTAAACGGTTTTTTGGCTTTCGCCTGACCGCAGCTTGAGCGCAGCAGGGTTTAAAAATTGCAGTGTTGGCTTTTTTGGGTTTTCAAGTGATTTGCCTCGAGTTTGATGTTGAGAGGCGAGACATTTAAAAATTTGCCCACTCTGAATTATCTGACGTTATGAAATTTCTAAAATTTACTCCTCCCTAATTCCAAATTCAAAAAAACGCAGCCGTGCCGCCATGTACCATTGCTATAGTGTTGTACCTTCGTGCAATTCGCAACCACAATCCATCTCATTTCTGAGTTTTTTGACTGTTCTAGGCTGTGCCACTGTGTCCGTGCCTACAGCAATGCCTCTTCATCAAAAACTGTATTCTTATCTTTTCAGAATCTGCAAATAAATCAACCATTATTACCAAAAACCTTCCATTTTATTATAACGTAATAAACACAGAAATGACTTAATGTTATTGCGGCACAATTGACAATCGCGTACAAATAATGGTTTGCGAGGTATCATTTTTCTGGACATTAACAGTCACCTAAATTGCAATAGATTGCTCAAAAACTGTCACGGAAGTTTGGTAACGAGTATGCAGTTACTCGCATTACAAATTTAATGGATAGTATATTACGCTCATTAGGGATATCTTATTGCAATGCAATTTTCGAAAGCTGATATTTTTTGATGTTGCCAGAGTTAAATGTTAAAAATCAATCATCTTTAAAAATAAATATCTGTATTGTGTTTAGCAGTCAGAAGCGGTGTTCCTAAAAATTCCAAAAATACTGTGGGTATAGTTTAATTTAAAAGCCCCCCACATGTCAAAAATATCACATATTTTTGGGAGGACAATTACACCGTTGGCAACCCAAAAAGTGACTGAGAGTCCGCACAAGAATAACCACTAATTATTAAAATTGCTATTCTACATAACGCAATGCTGTTGCACGTCTGTGAATAATGTTATTTAACATTTCGGGTACTGTTGTAATTGTTGAATCAAAAGTCGCAAATTAATCACATATAAAAGGTGTACGTTATGGCATTCTTTTTATTATGCGAGCATGAGTTTTTGGAAAAACACAACATTTCAATTAACGTAGTGCAGTGCACATGAATCGGTAATCGCAAATACAAGCAAAACCTCGACCTTGCGGGCCGGCGTCTTGCCACAGTAATTTCATGAAATTTACTCGATTAGAGGTCTATTGTGGATGCTGTTATGAGTGCGTCTGCAGCTGAAACGGGAAACTTGCATTCGATTCCAGATAGGGTCAAGCCAGAGACTATAAAAGTTGGTATCCATAGCTTCCCTGTTTGGTATTAAAAAGACAATGTGAAACCACTACTGTATGTGGCCGATGAGTGGGCATGTGGCAGCTTGATCCGAAAAACGAAAGATATACGACTTTTCGTTGACTCCTGACAAAGCGACTTGGAAAAAATAAAGATGTACTTATAATTAATTACAATTAATTTGTATGCAAGAAGGTTTCGGTTCATGATTTAAACTTTAAAAAGTTAATGAAATTGGAACAGCTACTCGTAGCAGCAGTTTCTATATACAGGAAACTGTTTCATGCTATGAATAATCTCAACAACATTAGACTTTTGCTGCGAAACGAACGGTCTATCATTTCCGCATAGTCAGCTGCTGTTTTGCAAGCTATTTTCATCCATCATTCTGTAAGAATATACCTTAAAAAGAAGCAGGAAAAATAGAGGGTTAGCTAGTTTGAAGTGGCAATAGGCTTGATTAATTTCATACAGTATAGCGTTTGCTGTGAGCTTATGGCAAGGTTCAATTTTTTGGAACATTTTGCTCCTTCGGTCGTTTTTTATTCAGACATTTTAAAATGGAAAAGAAGCCTCTTTTTGAATTAGAGGCCGCTAGTTCCAAGTATTCTTAGAAGCTAAAAGTCAAAATTGATTGGTTTTATGCAGGTCAAAAGAGCAGTAGCAATAATTTAGTGTAAGGGCTTTATATTTTTAAGCCTTCACCCAAAGAGCATTCGGGAATACTACCAAAAAACTAACTTTTCGAAGATAAGAGCAATTCTTTCTCAGACGATAGATAATCAACTTAGTTTTGAAATTTAAAATAATTTTGTGGCAAAAATGAGCGGCCATGTGCAGTTGGATACTTAATAATATGGTGCAGAACAGCAATACCCAGTCTCAGTTCAAAACTCAGCCTATGGAAGTCTATATTTGAGCTAAGATCAACATAATGACAAAAGTTAATGTAAAACAATTCATTTTTCAAGATTAACTAGAGTAGTAATTAGTAAGGGCCAAGTTGCTGAATATTTAGATGCAACTGCGTCTTAGTTTACCAAGTTGTCTAGGCCAGAAGATAGCGAAGAAATCTTGCAGTTTTCGAGTCGATAAATATGAACTTTCACCCAGCCAGCCAGTTTAACCTTACGAATGAAACGATAACAGTTCTAAACATGAGAGTATTATGGCTTGATTAGAAGTGTCAAGAAAGGTATAGCATTATGGAGTTCTAATTTTAATGCATGAAGTTATAGATTTGTGAAGTGAAGTTTTATTACCAACACTTATTGCATAGTGCTTGTTTGCATGACATGGCTTTTATTAAGATTTATGATGCTTCATTTGTTTGCGTTCTAAAGTTAATTTTGAGCGTGTGCTTAATATCCAGTCTCTCGATAAGCTACAGAACGTTTTCTAACTAGGTCAAATAATCTATGTGTTATATATATTAAAATTGTAAACAGGAAGCATTCTGCGTTTAAGCATAATTCAAAGAAATCAGAGTTATTTGCGTTATCACTTCTGTCTTAGGAAGAACTAAACTTTAATGGTTGTTACTTGATTCTTCCACTATACAGAATTGTCAAGAAAGATTTTTCCACACAGTAGCAGATACAATTTATCTATATTAGCTGCAAATGGAATCTATACAAAGTTATTTCATTAAGAAAAGCAATAATAATTATTCAACAATGACAGATAGAAATGGAATTTTCAATTATTCATAATTTTGTTATGCAGTTAGTGCTTTTATGCAAATACAGCATTTGGCCAGAAGCAATACCATTGAAGCGAGCAACTGTTTCTCTCATTTTGTAGGTAGTGCAAATCTCAGATAGTAAAAACATAGAAAGTTTATCGGCTAACGAAACCTATTTTATGTCAATTTACCATGGAATTGTCGGGTTTTTGTTTATGTTTTTGTCAAGCAAAAGTAAAGATACTTTCTCCTGAACAAACAAAAACTGATGATAATTTGATCAGTCATTAACAGTAATTGAGGTTAATTGAAAGTTACACAAGTTTTTTGGCAATTATTTTTATGAAGAGGGAACCAGCTGCAGGAAAATTCGTAATCACAAAAGTTGACTGATTGCATAATAACAGGTGCTTAAATACATCATAATGCACAAAGAGAAGAAAAGTTCTTGTCTCTATATCCAAAACTGTAAATTGCCTGGAGGAAAAATTGTTTCAAATTCGATAGCTGAGAAAAAGAAAGAGCAGGAACAATGTGTTTAGCTAAAAAATAATAGTAGCAATATTGGTAACAACACAGGAAAATTTAACACTAAAACCGTCGAGTGCTTGACCCAGCCATACTAGTGTAGAAACTGAATATAATTAATCAATCGTTGCAAGTTTTTCACGAACCAATGGCGCAACCAGGGTGGTTAAAGGAGGGGGGACTTCAGCCCCCTCCTAGCCAAATTACTTAAAAAATTTATCCCAAGCATGCTAGCTTTTAAACTTGATTTGGACTTGACTAGTGTTGAAGGGACTGAACAAATTAATTCTTTCAAATTACTTCCAATTTTTAGCAGTTTTAGTTCGTTAAAATGGTTTCAAAAACTTGTAATTGTAATTACATTTTATTCACCAAGTTGCCTTGGCCAAGAAACAGCAAAGGCACCTTTCGGTCTTCGAGTCAAGCTTACTCCGCCCTTGTTTACCAGTTACCACACTCGGTGAAAGCTACTCACACTGTTCCTTTTAATGCTGAACGTTAAGCAGAAAAGCTGTGAATACCAACTTTTATGGTCTTTGATTGGACCCGACCGGGAATCGAACCCGAGTCTACCACTTCAGTAGCAGACGCTTTATTCACTCGATCACTAATTGTGAAATGTTATCCCAATAGCGTTGAAACAATGATGATGTTTTTTTCTGAAAAATATCCTGCTTTTCTCCCAGACCCCCATTTGAGTACGCTTGACATGCATCAGTTTCTAAACATATTGCGCTTTGGGTACAATTTGCAACACAGAAAACATTTAATTTTTTAATCAAATCGTGTTATTATTGGCGTTTAAAAAAATATCCTGCCGACCATGAACTAGTTTTAAACCTGCGTCAAAAAAAATCGCATACCAATCAATCTAAAGCCGCATTTACACGGGCGACTTTTTTGCGTGCGATTTTTTGATACAAATAGATGTGGCAACGTTGCATATATTCAATAATGGTTCTCATTGTGATAAAAGTTATCTTACTGCTGAAAATGACTGTCTCAAGTTGCTTCCATTCCGATAGTGATATTCTAAACCGTTTTAAAGCAAAATCGGAGCTGATCTCACTGCGATTTTTTGTCGCAGCACCGATTCTCTTCTAAAGTTTTCAATTATAACAATATTGGTATGAAACCAACTTAAGACAATTATTTCCATCAGTAAGATACCAATTATCATGATCAAAGCCGCCGTTGAGTAAATGCAACTTTGCCAGATTCATTTTTATCAAAAAATCGCACGCAAAAAAGTCGCCCGTGTAAATGCGGCTTAACTCCCATTCTCTAAAAATATGCAACAACGGAAATTTGTTGACTTTGGAACACCATTTTAAAATCATACCGCTGAGTGCTGACTATATTGCTATTTCATAACTGAAATTCAAATTTGGTGTTTGAATCATTTACATTTTGGTCTCATCCTTTTAAGATTGGACAAAAGGTGTCACTTAAATCAACAACTAAATGGATTAGCAAACAAAATTCGCATGATACAGATTTACTGAAACAATTTTAAATACAAATCAAGATATTAATGAAATGTGAAAGTACAGGTCGCGGCTTTTCTTTGTTAAAAGTGCGATAACATTAGATGTATTGTATGAGAGATAGCCAATCAGTGTTGTTAATTGTGCTTAGAATGACTGCTTTGGGCTACGTAAGTTGTATGGCTTCGCAACAGAATCAAAGACAACCTATTCTACTGGAAGCATACTGAATAAACAAAAAAGTTGCTAGAGAAAATTATTATCAATCACGCAAACGGAGTTCGATTCCGCCAGCAAGCAACTGCTTGTATTGGGATTTAGAAAGGCTTAAATTGCATATCAATTCTGTAAAAATTTTTGGCCAACCGTTAGAAGTAACGCTGGGAGTGGATAGCAAAATGTTGCTATGCTATTATTAATCTTAGCGGTATGTCAAAAACATGTATCAGATTAGATTTCATGTTTATATTTCGCCATTCTTTCCATATTTTAATCCTGATAGCTCTAAGGCATGGTTTTGGATGAGTTGAGTGGCAAAAAAGAGCGTTGAAATTTGACCAAAAATTTGTCTTACCAAGCTCTGAAAGTTCATAATTCTTCTGCTTGCTTGATCATGTAACTTTCCAAATGTAATTTCTATAAGTTTAATCGATTTATTCTACCATGTTGTGAATTTTAGTTAATTAAAGATCTTAATTGAAATTGCTTAAGATTGCAGCTGAACAAGGCGATGTTGTTTTAATGGTCCTATCTGAGGCGTGTGTTACATGTGTGGCAATTTGTCTTTAATTTCTGTTAAAGCAATTACGTGCTGTAGCAACTGCTTGTTGCAAAGTTTGCAAAATTAAATGAGTAGTCAAAACTTAAGCGAATTCTCAGATGAATAATTATCATTGAGGTTCACGGCAGCAATAGCTCAGTAGATAGAACATCGGGATGCTGATCGAAAGGTTGTTGACTCCTGGTTCGATTCCCGAGCTGGCAATGCTTTGTTGTTGCAACTTTATGCTTATTTTCCGTTATGACCAAGCAGTCTCCCCGTAGTGATGGCCCGGCCTGATGAAAGACTTGCAAACACAATCCAGAAACGTTGGTGTGGTTAGACACTAGACAGTCACCGAATGTTTTGTTCGTACGCATGAATAATAAAAGAAATGAACAACTTGCAAGTTCGAGAAAAGTTTCTATCGATAATAAAAGCATAATTTTATCTCCCTTAATGTTTTTGCTATTGTAACCCTTTTGTTAATGCACTTTAAATTCAATTATTGCTTTAATTGTTGTGGTTTATTGAATCAACTTGGAGCATAATTGTTTTTTTGGCGCGATTGCAGTGAGCAATTCATTTTGTTTGCATATTTTATACAAGTAATTTCTATCTCGGTTACGCAATCGACAAATATAGCATTAAAATTAAAAATAATGAAAGTAGGCAAAAGTTTCCTTTAAATATATTCTTTTTCCGTCAGAAACGTACCTTTTCAATTCTCCAACTTACTGGAAGCGATTGAATAATCCAAAAATCGAAAAGCAAAACATATAATTTTGTTACATTATATTTAAAGTCTTTTTAATCCAATTAATAGCTTTTTGATATTCCAAGGTGGGTTCAGCGGCCGAGTGGATAGAACGTCTACAACAGAAACGGTAGACTGGGGTTCGATTCCCGGTCGGGTCAAAGCAAACACTTTAAAAATTTGGTATTCACAGCTTCCATGCTTGACGTCAGCAATTAAAGGTACAATGTAAAGCCTCCACCGTGCGTGGTAGACAGATGGGCAGATGGCAGCTTGACTCGAAGACCGAAAGATCCCTTTGCTGTTTCCAGGCCAAGGCAACTTGTTGAATAAAGTGTAATTACAGTTACAATTCACAAGATAATCGTCGGAGTACGATACCTGTTAGGAACCATAAAATAGTAACAGTATAGGTTAGCCATTTTAGGCATCACATAAACGCGAATTTCTTTTGATTTAAAGAAAGTAGAGGCTATCTACACTACGTATAGTATTAGTTTGAACCCATTTTGCAATGTCCTATGATCTAGTAATTATTAGGATTTTTTTGCACTTTTTTTATCTGTCTTTGCTAACTCTATATTAAACGTAATTTATTGTTTGTCGCGCTGATCCTTTAATAAGCCTCAAATCCTGAATATTGTGTTCGAATTATTAGAATGTTATATTGTAGAAAAATGGGATGTACGATACCGAATGAATGAAATGATACAGTGCATCTTTGCAATTGCTATCTATAAAAAACGTTATTTAAGAGATAAAGCAACAATAATGAAGCAATAGTATAATAGTACTGGCAGAAAAAAAGAGCCACAAAATGCTCTGATGGCTTCATTTAGCAAAGCCAACTAACGCAAGTGAACGTTCAAATTTAAAAAAATCATAATGATATTTCCATAAAAATTTTATGACAGTTTCCCATAAGCCAGTTTCGAATCATATAAAGCACAAAGGAAACGTTTAACACTGCACAATACGACGCTATATGTGACCATGTGATTTTGTGACAATCATTTCCGTCACACTGTCTTTTGCATGATGTAAATTTATAACAAAAAGTATATCGTATGCAAAAGCAATGAATGCATAGCAGTATTATACCCTAACCAACTAATAGCTGTCTGCGTTGCTAAAGTTGCTGTGTCAAAGTGCATAAACAAGGTTAAACTTTTTAGCCATTCCCATTTTTTTCAAATTTAAATGTAATTATATTTATCAGAAGTATTTGCCAAAATAGTACCAAATAACAAGAAAAGCTTGCACTGCAGTCTCCCTATCATGTTGCTTCTTTAAATCGAAAGTGAAAATCTGTGTATGCCAGTTTTAACTTGTAATTGGTAAATTGTAATTTTATCTTTATTAACCAAGTTGCCTTGGCCTGGACACAGCGAAGGGACCTTTTGATCTTCGAGCCACGCTGCCACCTGTCCACCTGTCTATCTCATAAACTAGAGGCTTCTTTATCCTTTTAATAATGAATTTCAACCAGGTTACCTAAGAATACAATTTTTTTAATCTTTGGCTTCACGCGACTCGGAATCGAATCCGAGTTTACCGTTATCGTAGCGATTTCGAATTGAATCTAGCGCTTTAGTAAAGCAAACATTCTAATGATTCTATTTAACAGCTAAATGATTGATGCATTGTTTCGCTTTGTTCTGATATAAAATGCCGACTCAAATTGCAGAATTTTGTTTTAATGGTCTGTGATTAAAAAACGGAAATTCAGCTCAAAGAATAGACTATAAAATGCAACAAATGTGGCCGAAGCTGCAATAATTACTAAATATTTAGAAGTCTAAATTTGCATCAAAATTTATCCGAACTTTACAATAACGAATGCTGTTTTGCAGATATAAAGCTTAGCTAACGTGTGTTTTAACAATGTAAATACTCAAAAAAGAATGAAAGTAATGAGAAAAGGACTTCCTTTCGTGATAAAGGGGTTGAGTGTTTTGCTGGTCGCCGGAGTGATGTACAGCATTCATTTGCAAATGTTGACAAGTCACGTGACCAAAGAACAGCGAAAGATCGTGGAAACGAAAAGAAACAATAAGCTTCCCCAACCCCCTCCCATGGAACGACTTTCGTTGAACAGTTCTTTGCAAAAGGATTCTTTTGAGGAAAGAGACATGCTAGACGAGCACGGAAACCCATTTACAATCATTTTATGGATAAGCCATCGCGGAACACCAGGTTATCTGGCTAATCCCGAAGAATGCCTGGGAAACATTAAGTGTCAAATAGTCTATCCTGGTGTAATAAAGTCAGAGTCTGCACATGCAATTGTGTTCAAAGCCGATCATATTAGTTCTAATCCTTTTCCAGAAGTAAGGTAAGAATACCATTAGTGCATATAAACAAGAATGTAATTACTGCAGGATGATCGTTCAAAGTCTAAACTTTGTTTTTTGTCAGAAAAACAGGATGAAACGCAACGAGATTTTTTTACAACTCCAATTAAGCATGTAGTATAATACTAGGGACATTATCATTAATTTTCTCCATGACTTACACATCAGGAGCATCCGTTTCTTTATTTAATACGACTCCACCCAATAAGTAGACAGAGATTCCTGCAATTTACAGTGGCAGACACGCTCATGTGGTACAGTGAAAATTTGTAAAGTGATAGATTAAGATAAAAGACGGAAAATTCTGATTCAAATTTATTCGATACATTGCAGAATGCAGAACCTCTTGATTCCCAAACTGTACGAAATTATCATGGCAAAATAAAGAAGCAAACAGCAACAAGCCACCAGACCAAATGCCTTAAAAATCACGTCGTTATTATACCAGCTGAAAAACGCCAAAGCATGTGACAAGTTGGTGGGGATCATCTCTGGGTCTTTGCATGCTGCCAACTATACGTTTCAAAGAGATATTGCAGCGATAGTGAGCTGTTGGCAACACTGTCCACTTTGATAGACCTTGAAATCGAATCTCGGGCATCCAGTCATAACTTTAACAAACTAAAACCTTATTTTTGCAGGAAACCTCATCAGCTTTATGCTTGGTGGACTCTTGAAAGTCCGTTAAATTCTCCTGACCCTCCATTCCGAATCGATGGTTTGTTCAACTTGACTTTTCACTACCGAACTGATGCCGATGTTTACGCGCCTTACGGAAGTATCAATTTACTCCTGAGAGAGCTGAAAAAAGCCGGTGAAACCGACGTTGAGGCTTTACTGGAAAAAAAACGAAACAGCAACAAAATAGCAGCCTGGGCGGTTAGCAATTGTTATTCCAAGAGAATTGAATACGCAAAAAGCTTGAAAAAAGCCGGTCTCAAAGTTGACTTCTTCGGGAGATGTTTCGGAGGTCGTGAAATCGGAGGCGGAAGATACACGGAGTCACTTTACGCTGAACTCAGTCACTACAAGTTCTATTTTGCCTTTGAAAACTCGCTAACATGCAAAGATTACATCACAGAAAAATTTTGGTTCAACGGACTTCGTTCAGGAGCGGTACCTATAGTTTGGGGGCCGGGGAAAGAAGACATTTTAAAAGTGGCACCAACAAAATCCTTTATTCATTCAAGTGATTTCGCGTCGCCTGAGGAACTTGTAGATTATTTACAGCATCTAATAAAGAATGAAACTGCCTATGCGGAGTATCACGAATGGAGGACGTGGATCCAGCATCCGGAACGGATTGAAGAGAGACTCCGAATGGAAAACAGGGATAATGATTTAAGAAGTTATTGCAAACTCTGTAGCATTATCCAAGAGGACGCCAGGAATAGAAGGCTAGGGTTGCCAACGAAAAATAGAATTCATAAATCTATGCGTGAATCATGGAAGGGGCCAGAACAAAATAGATGCCACATGTGATCCTGTGTGACTCGTGCCAAAACGTGGCACTACGCAATTTACCACATGTGATCATATAACGTACGTGACACGTGTCCAAAATGTGACACAATGCAGTGCAACGGAGATACTTTGTTGAATGTACCTGTTTTTAAGTTAAGGCATACTGATCGGTCTACATGGGGTCAAGTTCGGGGCGTATACGGCGAAGGTGGGTGTGGTCGGAAAACTACAATCAAGATAGAACCTAAACAGATGTGCATTACAAAATTTTCAATATTAAAAATCATTTAGATTGAGTTTTAACACGAATCGATTTCAGTATCGAAAACGCTAAAAAAAATTGCTCTTTTAGCCTCCCCACACCCCAGTAAATTGACCTTGTCAGCCCAAACAATATTTATACGAATCGATAAACAAATATATTTAAGAATTGTTGACCTTAAATGGTGCATTAGTATAAAGGCTATGGAAAGTGAGCCGAGGGATTACAACACCAATTTTTAAATGATGTCTACAAAGAAACTTTAAAAAACTGGTTAAAAAATACGTAAATTTAACGGCCAAACACTGTACTTTATGATTTTTAAGATTTCTTATTGCGAGATTCCCAATGTTTAAACAGTTACAAGATCTCTCATCAATTACTAGCGAGTGAGATGTTAGATTTTGTATCCTATAGCAATTAGACGCGACGTAGCCAAAAATAATCAATAAAGTCACAATTACGCAGTGTTAAGAAAAATTAATATAATGCAGTTCGTATACAGCGGTTTTGCTTTCTGACTCTAACAAGCACTGCAGAAATTAACTTCCATTAGCTGTTACACAACAGCATATGCGTGGAAGAGGATGCTGAGTGAATGGCAATTTTTTTGGGCCACGACATCTTACCGTCACGAACTGACCGTTAAATAACCCCAAACCTAATGTTGGCAGTCAGTTTGCAGGGTCAGTTGACTTGGTTCGATTTTTTGAAGGAGCAAACAGTTTCCACAATATGCATATTTGATACTTGCATTATTGCTCCTGCTATAGAGTGTCGCGTCTAATTGCTATAAACCTTTTTATTTTTTGTTGCTTTTTTTATTGTATGTATAGTCAATAATCTATTGACCACTGTATCAGAAAAGGATCATGACCTGTTTTGTTTTTGTTTATTCCAAATTAAGCGGAATATCTTGTGTTTGTTAAATTATGTTTGCGCTCTGCTACAATGAAAAGGAGTCACTGTGTTGGCCCTATATAGCGCCTCAGGAACCACTCTAATATAACGCCCTAACTGAGTCAGTTTGGGACCACGGTCTATGAGAATAACGTAGTTCTTCCCTAGAATCAAGTGAAACCACTCTCAAATACCGTTTTTGATGGAAATGCTGTACTTTTAAATCCCCTATCGTGCTACTTTTCAAGCCAATACCAACTTGTAATTTCAAAACATCTCAACTAATTTAGACTGGACGTTTAAGTCGGACACTGAGCAACGTGTAATTTGGACTTTCGTACGTTAAGCGCACTTTTGCTAGTCGTCGCATGCGTCACATGCGAAGGTACAAACTCGATGCCGGTGCACGGTCTAAGTGCACCTTTTCGGTATCAAGGTTAATTTGCCTAGTATTCCCTACAAAATTTTCCATCTTAGGCTAAGTCTACGCTGTGCGTAAAATCGTCAGCGTACGAGCGTATTTTTAGTTTACATCAAACAGAAATTCCAGCGTACCAGCGTACAAGCAGACAGTTGTTAAAAATAAACGAAGGTTGCACTCGTTCGCCCATGACTTTACGCATAGTGTAGATGGGCCTTTTGATAGCAATTTCAACCAATCTCAGAAATCTTCACTTTCCCACGACAAAAGGATAAAAATGAAACAATCGACACTATGACCTCATTACACTTCAATTTCACAACAATTTACTAAACAACCATTAAAATGTTCTCAACAACTTAATTCAGGTAAGGTTGATGCCATTCTTTTGTGGTTGGGAACATAATGCAGCAAATGATAAAAATACGTAGCAAACTTGATTTGGTGGTTTAGTTATGTTTGAATGCTCAATCCTACTGGCTTCAATTTCTTGTTCTGTGTATTTCCGAAATTGTGAAAACACTGTTTAGTGATTATTTATGCTGTTGTATCTACGACGTAATTTTACCCCTTTCATGCTCTCGGCCGCTTCGCGTCAACTTTGACGATGAATCCCTTTGAGTCGGTGGGTCTAGGCAGGGCCTGCGAGAGGGGGGTTCAGGAGGTACATCGTACCCGGACCCGGGCCTAGGGGGGCCCGGGAGAGTTCAGGTTTCCGCGTTAAGTTTTGGTATCGCACTATAACACCCTAATCAAACTTGTCTACAGCAAAAATATCAGTCAGCCTATTTGGTACTGGTAATTGGTCGCTATTTTTGCTACACAGCTTTAGGGCATCCAATAGTGGCTAATTTGATTAAAAAGAGAGAAAAATGTATCAAAAGCCATACACTTGCACCAAAATTAACGTTTTGTTACATTTCTCTGACTTGTGAGCCCTAATTCTACAGTATAACAATGTGCGAGGGCCCACCTTTCCAGAGATCCAAAAGCATTAGTTTTCAACCGTACTATATACTACTATTATCAAGTAACTCACTCTATCTGTATGAGTTTAATAGGTATTTGGGTTTGTGAAGTCTATGATTGCAGATGACTTCTTAAAACTTTTATCAGTAAAATATTTGGATTTGCAGTATTAAAGTCATTATATTGTATAATATTGTGGCAATGTCATCATCACCCACTTCGCATACTTTCATGTATATCACGTTTTCTGCCAGTCAATTTAAGCAAGTTTGGTGCTGGGATGTTGATCAAATGCTGTATTTTAAGCTCGAGAAACGTAAAAAGTGCTAAAGCTTCCGGGGCTCTGCCCCTGACCCCCTGGGGGAGCTCACAGCGCTCCCCCAGACCCCCTAGCTGGATTTAAATCAATTTTATGTCTACTTGTGTTTTTCATAGGTACTAACTGTATGCGAATATCGTTAATCCCTCACTTTTAAATGAAGATCTACACCCAGCGAGCAAAAAATGATGTAACGGCAAATGCCCCGATAAGTCTTGGAGGCCCAATAAGATTTGGGGGGCCCGGTATCAACCTTCCTACCCCCTGAAAGAGTTTCTCTCTGAGGCCCTGGGTCTAGGCACATATTACTGTTCTACAAAACTTGCACGAGGCTACATTTATTCAGGCGTATAAATCAAGCACTCTACTTTTGCCTAATCACCCCAAGAGCCCCTTGCATGGATTTTGCTTACAAGCCTTTTGTCTAGCTGGGCCATTATAACGGGTAGACTGCTTCATCCCAATTGGAAATAAGCGTAAACTGCCTTTTTCAAGGACACAAAAACGTTTTGTCAACCTGGAATCGAGCCGGGAACTACTGTAGCAACTTTTCCTTCACTAATCCGCTCCTCAACCGACTGAGCTACAACTGTCGCTTTCTCCGGGTATAATTTTTGTCTTAGGAACTAAATTTTGGCCGTTGTTTTCAATTTTTGAAATCATTGTACGAACTTTCTTGTTTCCTGGCGGAATTTAATCGCTACGTGAATTCCTTCAATGAGTTTTGTTGTTGCATTTAAAACTTTTTCGAGTTGTCGCATGTTTTAAAATGAAATCAGTGTGCTAATGTGCAATTTTTGCGTGAACACGGTTCAGTTTTAGTCTTACTGACTACAATTCGATTGTGTTATATGATATCGAGATCTTCAAGGGAGTTTTATATTACAAGATGAAAAGGGCATTCAAGTAAGTTTGTCACTCTTGACCATTATGCTAGAAAAGCTCAAAATGCACGATGCATCCCCCTCAAATTTGAGTCTTTTATGTGTTGCGATTTAAATTTATCGCAATTTAAAAGAAACAATTTTTGTTTTACTTAATTCCGGTTTGCCATTTTTGTCAATGTTGTGACAGAAGACTAACTTTTCAAAAAATAAAACGTATTTCTACTCAGAAAAGCTGCTTTGGTTTACAATTCTGATCTTTTTTTTACGGCAACGCTGTCGTAGGGAATTCGGAACATACATAAATTTTTTTTTAATTCTGTTTTTTTTTTACTGGCAATATCAACAAATTTTTAATGGGAAAAGCCTTAAATTTAATAAACATAGTTTAAACCAAGTAGGAAAACCTCGACCTGAATGTTCCTTCAAGAATTTTTGTTTCTGCTTATTTTGCAGGAACCATTTTGCACTGGCATTGTTTATTAGCCACTGTTCAGCACAGGATTTGAGAAACGTTTTGATAATCTAACTGTGCATTTGCCATCTTGCATAACTCTTTAAGCTTTTGACAAATCAATTATTTTTCGTTCCAGCTGCCAAGAAAGACAATTTTCACTAGCTTACTGAAGTTTGAAGAGGCATAATTATCTCCTCTGATTTATTAACTTCACTTGAGCCTCCATCTGGCTTGCTCTCTGATCGACTCGAAAGAACAGCCTATGACAAAAACCAGTATTTAATTGCTCGTAGTAAAGCATACAAAAATCTTTTAAAGAAAAATCCAAAGAAAAACTAAAACACAAATAGGCAAATCTTGAAACAAAACACTAACGGTAGAATAAGACACAGTGCAGGATGAGATTTTCAGGGTTTTATCCAAGTTTTTGAATCGTCGAAATTGCTTGCTTGGCGTTAGGTCGCTGGTTGGAATCACCATGCCAACAGGACGAAAGCAAATCAAAAAACTCTGATTCAGGACTTTCAATTGAGTTAAAATCTAAAAATTGCGAAATCCATTCCTGAGTTTTAATTAGGTGTTCACCATGTTTATTTCTTTATCAAGCTGCTTGGCTAGGGACAGCAAAGGGACATAGTGCTCAATAGGACAATCTTCCCCCTTCACCGCTACCGCTAAGGCTAATGCTGTACATATACTTTAATGCTGAACGTCAGACAAGAAAGATGTGAATACTCATTTTTAAAGTCGTTGCCTTGACCAGGCTCGACTTTTAACCAATTCTGCTGCTTTAAAAAGCCGAAGCTTTATCCTTTTGCCAGAAAATCGGGAAACTGTCGGACAGTTCGCATGTATATGTTGTAGTGTTAACTGAATTAGAAAGGAAAAAATACTTGTAAGCAGAACGCCTCAGAAAAAGCTTACCAAGCAGGCTTTACTCGCCATAGCAAATTGGGAATAAATCGGTAGGGTAACCCCGAATTAAATGGATCAACGACATCAAGGAACTTGAATAAAATTGCCGGGGACTCTACCCAAGCGAAATGAAGGAAGTGATGGAAAATGGTGAGGTCTGGGCGTGCCCGAAAGCGTAAAGGCGTCGCTTTTACGACAACCTTGATCGTGTTATCTGGGTTCAAACCTCTCCCTGGTCACGTTGTTGTGTCCTTGGATACGATGCTTTACGATAATTATCTTTGCTTGGTAGCTTCGAAAAAGCAGCAAATTTGCGTGGGAAAAAGTCAAACGTAAATCAAAAAGCTTGGAATACGGTCAACTCCAAAACGGATGAAGATTCATCCAAAATAAAGGTGCCATTGTCGCTTCCTCGTAAGTGGGGGATAAATAAGGATCAATGAAGTGGGGGGGGTGGCTTAATTAAGAAAAAGAAAGAAAAAATGTTACACGCAAGAGCATCATTCAAATAGACATGATTCGCAAAAACTTAGTGGCTAAGATTGAATTCATTACCCACCTGGGAAAAGAGAATTTCGTTCAGGGATTGATGGTCGTAGGCCCATGGCAACCACTGCGTATACTGCAGCATGGTAATGTTGGCCAGAATAAGGCACATCCCGACTCCACATTTGCCAAGCTAAAATAAAACAGTCTTTAACAGCAATCATGCAACATTCCATGGACTGTTGCATGAGAAAACGTCAATACAATTACAATGGTAGTTAACATGCTCCAAGTTAATTTCATGTTTTCAGTACAAGAAACTGAAAATAAACTACAATTTAAAAACTCAAGCAAAAATATAGTGGACCAACGCAATGCGCTTAGATCAATGAGAAACAAGTTAGCCGCTTGGTATGTTAATGATCCAGACGCTGCGCTGTGGTTTGTTCAAAGTTCATTGTTCAAACTGTTCCTGCCATATGATACTTGCAGTATAATTTAAGAAAAAAAGGTAATCGTGTTTAAAATTTACAGCTGTTTAGTGACGTAAAAAAGCATTTTCATTCATCAATCTACTTAGTTTATATTGTATTCTGTACAATTCGCTCTACCATAAAGTCCAATAAGTATGAAAAAATATCTCACCAGTAATGCCAAATGAGTAGATATCTGCTTTAAAAGAAGGGAGGAAACCCCGCAGCAGTTCAGGAGCTCTGTACTGGAATGTTCCCATAAGCTGAGATCTAGAACAATAGTATATATGATGATATAATATGTGTACTTGATGAAGTTGGCATGAGCTTACGAAAGCTTAAACAATTAATAAAAATAAAGTAATCTTGAAAAAATAATAACTGTATAGTGTCATTCATTCATGTGTATGAACCAGGCGCTCAATCCCTATCTATACTCTATAATCACACCAACGCAGAGCATTTTTTGGGAGGGTCTGTTTGCAAATCTTTCGTAAGGCTGGGCCACACAACGGGTAGACTGCTTAGCTCCCAATGAGAGATAAACGTTAAGTATCTTTCCCAAGGACAGAGCGACGCATTGCCAGGTCGGGAATCTAACCAGGGGTTTGCAACCTTTCGATCACTAATCTAAAGCTCAACCAACTGAGCTATGTGTGATTGACTGGGGATTGTTGCAGTTGAATTTGTCAAGACAAAAGGTTAAGTTTGTATTAGTTCTTAAAAAAGGACTTGAAAATACTCATTGTTGCGAACCATTCAAGCGCACGATCGGACATCTTGCGTCTGTTCAAGAACCTAAACGTTGGCCATCTTTAAGTATTCTTTTACAACTTTTCAGTCAGAGTCACCTCCATTAGAAAGACTGTTGTTTGATCCCATTTAAAAATAAGGATCAGGTGGCTTTTCCAAGAACACAACGACGCATTGCCAGGATGGGAATCGGACAGAGAGCTCACTACCTTTCGATCACCAGCTCGATGACCTATCAAGCTTCACACTCTCTAGAGTAAAAATTTTTTCTATTATTAATAAGCCAAAATTTCTTACCCCGATTGGTTTGAAGTCGATGACATTTGAGCAGAAAACAACGAGATACCAATCGCTGAATCACACGGCGTTGTTAAGTCTTGGTTATTCTAAAATAAATTATTAACAAAAATTTAAAATAACCAGCGGTTCTATTCAGCTGGTTCGCACCGGTTCGCGCCAACCAGTTCCTAAATTTAGACGATTTGGTAAAAGTTGTTTGCATAGATATCTTGCATCTCGAATGAACCGGTTGCAAAGTTTAAAGAATCGGTTACAGAGCCGGTAAAATTTAACCCCAGTTGACTGAGGTTCAATACCTGGTCGGCAAAGACAGCTACAAAGCTGCACGTTCAGCAGCCTACTCCGTGTGTGGTAGACAGATGGTAACTGGGCAGGTGGCAGCTTGACTCGGAGACCATAACGTCCCTTCGTTGTGTCTAAAGACCAGTGTTCTCTCTAGGCTGTGCGCGTGTGCGCGCGCACACAGATTTCAGAGACTGCGCACACGCATAAATTTACTGCGCACAGACATATAGTTGCACAGACGTACTGTTGTTGATCATAAAATTACAATAATAAGACAGACAATAAATCTCTCGGGCACAAAAACCGCTCCAATTCAGGCTGAAGACCTTTTTTTTGGTCTTCACGGAATTTCGGACACAAAAACCGCTCCATTTCTGGGTGAAGACCCTTTTTTTGGTGAAGGTGAAGACCCTTTTTTTGGTGAAGGTGAAGACCGAATTTAGGTGAAGACCCTCTTCACCTAAATTTGGACACAAAAACCGCTTTAATTTTGGGTGAATTCTCAGAAAAAGTGTGCACACGCCAAAATTTCTGCGCAAAGACCACAAAAAATTAGAGGAAACATTGCTAGAGACTCTTGCATGACCAAAACAACTTGGTAAATCAAGATGCACACATTGCAAGGGTAACATGCCCTGTACCTAGCTCCACACAATCAACTGAACTGTACACTATTCTTAATTTTGGAAACAATGATTTTCGAAACAATATGTAAGAATACTGCCATAAAAAGCCCACATGGGTTCAGTTTGAAAATTTATAGTCAAAAGAGTGCATAGAAAGTGTGACAACTGTTTTATTTGTTATGCTGAATAAAACAAAAACAACTTGGCTTTTTTACTTTGCTTTCACAGCAACGAGGACTCTTCACCCGAAAACACGAACCGAAATCGCAGATTTTACATGAATCATTTGACGTCACAACGACGTTGCTAGGCTTGATATCAAGATGTGCGAGTCGCTGCTCATGCAAATAATCCAGACCACAAAGTATGTCCAAGCAATATCTGCAAAAGCACACGTGCATAGTGTTTGAAATGAATGGCTGGCAAAGCGCTAACAGTATTTAAAACTTACAGCTGTTTGGCGACGTATAAGCAAAAATCTTTGTTCATCAAACTACCGCACACTACCTAATTCTCATAACCAATGACAAACAAGCCTAGCAGAATTCATCATGCGCGCATTACGAAACGCAGCAGTTTGCATTGCTTGATGTTAATTGTTCCTGCTTCCAATAACATAGAAACAGACTCGTCTCCACTGCTAACGTAATACCTCGTCAGCACAGCAGAAATCGGAAACGATCTCCAATTATTCAAAAGCAGGAGAAAATTATAAACTAAACACTTCACAGCATAGATTTATGTTGGAATCAGTAATGCGGAAAAGGTTGGTGTCTCGAAGATATGAGAATTGATTTCAAGATTAGCCGGCCAGCTGTTCAAGCATAAGCACGTCCGTCTCTGAAGCAGGAGATCTGAAGTTCAAATCTCGGGCCGGTCAAATTGTACACTGCTGCCAACGGCCGATACCGCTGAGACATCCCTTCAAAAAGGGTGTGCTGCCTGCTGCAGCAGCAATTACGCGGTGATGGTCCTCGCCTACTCGTTACACGTTTCGGCGTAATATTAGCACAATATATTATACAGCATAGATACCGGTTTCGTCTTTTGTTTGAAATTTTTTCGTCGACATCAAAAATGATCTGAGACAAGTTTCTGTCACCCGCGTATTCCATGATGACGTAGCTACAGGAAAAAGTGGGTTAGCCAGACATTTTATTTAGATTTTACTCTACGTTCTATGAAATTCAAGTGATTGGAATACCCCGTTATGAGTTATTTCTTCCACTTTTGTGATCAAATCAACGAACTTTACAGACCGAGGGTTACTTATGAATATCAAAGGTACGGAGCTGCGCTGTCTTGCTAACCTTCAAAACAATTGTACTTTCTGTATGAACCAATCTACTAATTGAAATATTAACCAAAATATATAAATTATCGCACCCAGTTTATTCGAATAGACAAAAATTCCAGTTTAATATCTTTTAAAGAAATTGTCAAGTGTGAAACGCAATAGCTGTTTGGGAGACAACAGATTGTTCATCTATTATCGCATAATGTTTTGTTATATTCAGGCAAATGGGTTGTTGTTTTATTATGTCGATCGATATTATGCGAGCCAAAGTTGTCACTTTGAATGCATTATAAATTGTTCCCCATCTCCCTTTCCGAAAAGAAGCCGTTTTTTTTTTTCATTACCATGTAACCAGCATTACTACCGTGATATCTCGTATATGGGATGGTTTTATACAAATCTCTAAACCAGACTAAAAGTTTGAGCAAAATACTGTACATTATGTTCATATGTGCTATTTCCCCCTTTTTTACTTGCTCATTAGTGTCTATGAACCATTAGATCACAGAATGCATCAACGCGGAGCATCCATTTTTTAATTCTGTTTGCCAAGTTTTTCGTCAGGTTGTGCAACCACAACGGGTAGATTGCTTAACCCCAACAAGTAATAAGCGTTTAATGTCTTCTCAAAAGACACAAGTATGCATTGCCAGTCTGGGAATCGAACTCGAGAGACGGCAACCTTTCGATCACTGAACCTACGCGGTACCAGATGAGCGAACCCCACTTTTTTACTTGTTGCTATACCAATTAAAATCGCTAAAGCATTTCATTTCAACTAAAAAAAGAATCTCATTTTTTATGAAAACACAACGGAACAATAACTACGCACATGCAGAAAACTGTAGTATACGAAAACCAAACCCACCATGAGCTTGCGTTGTCTCCATCTAGCGGATTCGACTGAACAACAAGGAAACTTCGCACAATGTTGCGATGATGAAGTCGCAAGGCGAGAATTTCTCCCTAATGAATAGCGGAGTCCAACACAAAAATAAACTTAAGCAAATACAACCAACATACAGTAGTTTACACGATCTAAATCCACACTCTAACATGTCAAACCCAAAATCATTAATTTCATAATTCCGTGTTTTGCCGTGAACCTGATCAAGTGTTCCGATGACATTTGGTCCAAGCAAGAATTAAAATCAGTGAAACACCATCCTATAAAATAATGTCCCCAACAAGTTGTTTCGCAGCTCTTTTCAGGCGAGATTACAGTAATGGCGATACAGTCAGTTGGAGACATTATTTCATAAATGTTTTTGCTAATTTCAATTTCGTAATTATATTCTATGAACAAACTTTGCATTTGGTTTTATGGTAATCCGTATTTTAGTTTAAGACAGCATTTCATTTTATTCAATAAACAATAAGATGGCAAAACCAGTCGTTATCGATTCATATTTCAAGTTTCATCTTTGCATGTGAAAGAATGATCATTTTGGTGCAGGAAATAACATTTTCAGGACAACCGTAGGCTGATAGTGTATTGTTATTTATGCTTGTTGTCAATGCAGTTGTTATATTTCAACCTACCTGAAATGTTTCAATGAAAACTTGTTTGGATTTGAAGGCCTGCAGCAACTTCTTAATAGCAACTTTTTTCCCTCTGTACATACCTGAAAAAACGAGGGTAATAAGAGTAAAATTCAAAAATAGGACTTCTGAAAGAGATATAGTTCAACAGCATACTTTCCGTAATGCTTTACGGAAAACATATGTCAAACACTTACAAATAACATACAGGCACTCGCAATATTGCCAGTGCCAAGAATGCAACAATTTTATAAACCGCAAAAAAATACCTTTAAAAACTTGTCCAAATCCGCCATTCCCGATATTTTCCATTGTAACCATTTCATCGTCGTTATCCACCCAGTGATACAACTTCTCGGGATGACAATGCTCGACATGGTCCTGCAGATTTAAAATCGAAAGTTAAACTGCGACAAAAATTTTAAGCAGCGTTGTCAAGTAAAACTAAAAATAAAACTTATGTAGGATACAAAATCAAGCCATTGATGAAACCAAATCATGACGCCAATGCGGAGCCCTTTCTTATGGAGTGTTACTGCAGCTGTGGGAAAGACGCTATCCGCTTTAACCGAAACAAAAGAAGCAACTACGCTCGATGAATTTACTCGTACTTTATAGCATTACCAACGTCAACGGTATCTATTCATGAACACGAAGCGCTCCCTTCCCCATAAAAATTAACCAAAACTTACCATACTCAGCCAATTCGCCGACTCTTCGGTGTTCTGATCATATGGGAAGACAAAACAGTTCGAAGACAAAGAGCCACTGTTACCCTCGGGTAAGAACAAAAACGGACTCTGCTTTGCCCATGTTACAGATGTGGGGCTCAGTGTAATCCCGCTCAAGCGCACAATTGAAGTGTTTTGCTTGCATGGAACAAAGCTCGGATTCAAGAAAGCGCTGAAAACGTTGCATTTTCCTTCTCTGCAGCTTGTCTTTCCGAGTTCATGCGTTGACTGCTGGCGGAAAACAAAGTGATTATCTTTGAGGCATTGCTGCAAATAAAGTCTTCAAAGTACAGAAAAATTTAATTCATTCAATTCCTGCATTTATCTAAAAATGTACAGTAATACAACGTGAAAAACTGAAATTCTCGAATACAGTACAAATCTAAACGCTTTTTTTGCTGGTTGGCCAGTCCATAAGCAGGGGCGCCGAGAGCCGAACGTGGGCCCGGGGCCAGCTCAAATATAACGGATTTCCGGTTGTGTGAACCAGGTGCGTCGCCAGCGGGGGGGCAATGCCCCCCCGATTTTCTTTCTTGCCCCCCCGATTTTTTTCTTGCCCCCCACCACGGTATTTTTTTGGGAGGAAGAAGTTGGTGTTTTTGGGCGGAAAAAACGTTAAAATTTGCGATTACGGCCAAAAAAAACCTTCGGATTTCGGCGAAGACCTTTTTCTTTTGAGATCACCTGCTTTTGGTCGGAAAATTGATTTCGGCCAGAAAAAGCCTTCGCATTTCGGCGAAAATCTTTGCCCCCCTGATTTCAATTTTGCCCCCCCCCCCCCCCCCCGATCTCGCAAAGCTGGCGACGCCCCTGGTGTGAACTCCAAAACAGACGGAGAAAATGCCGCTTTAGTAAGGTCTTCACCGAAATTCTAACGGTTTTTCCGGTCGAAATTAGATCTCCAAAAAAAAAAGGTCTTCAGGCTTCACGTGCTGATTTCATAGTGTCATTTGAGTAGGCCCTCCTGAAGCCCATGGGCCCTCTCGTGGGCCCCCTAAAGTCCATGGGCCCGGGGTCATTGTCCCCCCTGCCCCCCTCTCGGTGGCCCTGCCCATAAGATTGACTAAACGGCAAAAGTAAACTAAATTTCATTACTGTACAATTATACACATCGGACAATTACATCGATTAAAGAAGGATTAAGGATAAGACTACTGCAATGCTTAGCTGCGTGTTTTCTTCTGATTGATCTATGCATTTTGCCATCAGTTAGGTCACCTCTAGTATATTACCATTCAGTAAGTCTTAAATAGTCGTACTATACAATGCAGTTTATCACAACATTTACCTTGCACTGTAGTTTTGGCAGTGCAATGCCATCGCTGACACCAAATCGTCGGTTTCGGGTCAGAACCACATTTCTCAGATTGTTTTCGGCGCATTTTCTTTTAATTTTTCGTAAATCTGAGCGAAATTGACACTGCGACGCACTGCTTGGAAGTTTGAGACACGCGGTTCCAGAGGCAAAAGAAGCTTTATCGGAACTTATCTTGCTTGTAAACACTGGTGTAGAGCACAATGTCGGCGCGCGATCAGAAGATGGCGTTTCAACTTCTCTTTCGCATTCATCTGGCAACCTCAACAACTCTGGGGTACAACTATTGCTTGACTTTGCTGGGCTGCGGATGATGGAGCAACTTTGAGAATTGTTATTTCCAACATTTGCTGATGAAAAGAGACGAGAAAACCGATTAAGTTTCGAAATCGGAGAAGACATAATTATTTTCCCAGCACCTTCATGAAACAAAATACTGCTGATTCAACATTCAGTAGGCCTAATATGCCTAATAAAATCTATTAAAAGTGCCGTACCTAAGAAATGCAGTCCATGTTTTAATGTTCACAATGTTTAGTAATGCACGGCTTCCGTTATCAAAAACGAATTTTATTTAGGGAGTAACTATTTCACCGGAAAATTTAATCTCTTTCTATCATTTGACGTAAACATTGGTCATTGAAAAGTTAAACTTCTAAATCTTCGCCTAACGATTCGATTTTGGTCAGTTTTTCTTTACAATTGGAATTTACTTTAATGACTATGATATAACTGAACTTTAGTATACCTCTGATCCACTTGGACTACCAATGCTAGGAAGAAATATTTTATTTTCTGGATATAAACCTTTTCTGCTGCGCTACGTTTACCTCTCCGAGCGGAACTCGTCTTCACTTGAGCATTTCTGTTTTAAATCAAGTTGCAAAACTTTTGCAATTAGCATTTCATTAAAAATGCGGGAAGCGTTCTTCGTTTTTTCTGCAAAATGAATGCGATCTGCAAACTGCTGCAAAATTGCGTAAAGCATTTGCACAAAGCAAGTTGCAAAGTACTTACTGTAATTGCATTTATTGGCGCGCAACACGGAACAGGACAGTAATTGAAGTTTGCTTTGAAAAATCTTTGATTCGGGCGTAATCGTTTACGCAAAATTATTGCGGTGCCAGGACTTAACGTTTGCTCAAAATTATTTTGGGTGGTTTGATATTGCGATATGCAACCAGTGATGCAATCCAAAACAAATAAGTGGGTAAGCATCGTGAAGTATCGACAAGAGTGGTTTGGTTGCGGCCAAAGCGAAACGATTTTTCTCAAACTCGTTGTATTTTTGGTCAATTTTGATTGAACACTAAAAATAGGTCAATTTTGCCGATAAATTATTTCATTTTTTTGTCAATTTTAGGTGCAGAACAAAAAAAAAGGTCTTCGCTAATACCTGTTGCATTTTACCTTTGCTCTGCGATGGGGTCCAACGAAACTGCATGGTAGTAGCGAGGCTAAATACTTGGAAAGATACTTGAGCCTACCCGGGCAAAAAAAGTTGGTAGGCTGCATAGGCGTAGCCAGAGGGGGTGCCCCTCCCAATTGAAATGCTACCGAAGATAACAATGTCGCAAAAAAGACTATTGTTTCTTCAGTTTTAGTTTCTTTTAACATCTTCGAGTACAACAATACAAGCGTACGGCAGTAATTAACAATAATATTGATCTAGGGAGCCAGGGCCCCCTCAATTTAATTTTTACCAACCAATTTAAATTGGCCCCCAACAACAACATTGATCCAGGGCCCATTTAAATGGCCTTCAATTTAAATGGGCCCCCAACAATAATATTGATCCAGGGGCCTGGGCCCTTTAATTTAATTTTTGCCAACCAATTTAAATGAGCCCCCTACAATAATATTTAAATGGCCTCAATTTAAATGGGCCCCCCAACAATAATATTGTTCCAGGGATCCGAGCCCCTTCAAATTAATTTTTACAACCAATTTAAATGGCCCCCCTAAAAATAATATTTAAATGGGCCCCCAACAATAATATTGATCCAGGGGCCCGGGCCCCCTCAATTTAATTTTTGCAACCAATTTAAATGGGTCCCCTACAATAATATTTCAATGGCCCCAATTTAAATGGCCCCCCAACAATAATATTGATCCAGGTAGCCGGGCCCCCTCAATTTAATGTTTGCCAACCAATTTAAACGTACAACCCGAGTGAAATTAAGGGTTTTTATCCTAAAAGTAGTATATTCAAGCCCTCTTGTAACCTTTTTATGAACGTAATGCAATAACTAGGGACAGATTTAACAGATGGCTCACTGCCATGGGCCCCGCGCTCATATAAGACTTTTTTTGATCTTTACCTATATTTGGCAGGAAGATATTGCAAAAAATCCCAAAGTGCCAGGGGCTCAACTCAATGCAAATCCGGCCCGGGCAATAACATGATTTGAAGGCGTAACTATCTACTGTAAATTTTTCAATAACAATTCACCTCCACCTCGCCAGTTTTTACGCAACAAAATACTTTTGAAAAGAACTAGCTACAGTAAGGGGAATGCTCATTAAACAAATTTTTGAATTGAGAGGGCCTGGGCCCCTTGGCCGTATATGTACTCTTATAACTGGTTATTTTCATGACAAAACAATAACCTCTCAGGAAAATGTTTTACTAGATTGCTATTTACTGCTAAAACATGGCAGGAGGCAATGCACTTCATTTCCCCCTACCTGGGCCAAATCACTTTTACAAAATTTAACCCCAAAATGGAAGATTTTTAACGTGTTTTGGACTTAAATTGCAACCAAAAGGAGGACTAAACAACTTCATTTTTTCAATTGGCTTTCAAATGTTAAAAATTCAGTACTTTTAAATGGCTCTGAATACTTGCAAAATGTGATCCAGTGGTTTTCAAATAGCTTTTTTTTCCAAAAAATTACGAAAAGTCGTCCACTAGCTGGGGGCTTTGCCACCAGACCCCGTCTGTGATACATTTGAATTACAGTGCACTTCTTTATTCAACACACGTCTCCCAATTTGGACATGTTCGCATTTTAACTATTGGTTTAAGCCCTCTCCCTTGAAGGAGTTTTTAGTTAGGTGCCAACTCGAGGCCACGGCTTCTGATCTTCCGTTCTACGTTATCTCTGCCTCCACAAAAAATTCCTCTTTCGAAGTTTCTGATGACGTCATTGCAAGTGATTTGTGGTTTGGGCCCCCCCCAATCAAAAATTCTGGCTACGCCGATGGTAGGCTGAACCTACCCTTGACGGCAGTACTGTATGCAACTAAAATGCAATTTGAGGATGAACGATATTTCTCCATCCCAGCAGGCAACAGGTAACCGATACGCCAACGTAAAGCCGCAGTCAATTATGCGGGAATTAAGTTGATTAACATCAACCAACTTTTTCTCCTGACTGAAAGCTCTGCATAGTTTGCATTGAATTCAAGCCAGTACTTTAGTCCAGACTGTAATTCTTGATTTGCTGCGATATTTTGGTTATCAACGATCATCTTTGGATAGCGAAATCACAGGAAAAGTGGAATAACGACACAGGCATAAATAATAACATGTTAGAGTACAAAGTTTTGGCTCAATATAAAAGAACTGGAGCAACGGTACCACAGTTTCCAACAAAAGACGTTGATTTTGTGGGCAATTACCCTGTTTGTCCATTTGCCGAACAATCTGAATTTTGATTTTTTCTAAATACGAGACAGCATGGTTAATTGGTTATATCTTTTCTTTACGGTACAGAGGCGTTAATTTTTGTGAGAAATACTCGTACGGCATATTTTATTGTGTAAAAATCGCAAAATGGAATAACGCAAAAAATACCAAATGAAGCAATGAAACAAGGAAGACAAATCAATTCGCTCACGAGTCGGAAAATGTATAATTAAAAAGTTTGAAAATTTGAAAAACAAAACCAAAAAATTGCCATTGCAAAAAATGAATCACCAAGTTTGAAACGAGTGTAATTTAATGTTCTAGTGATATTTAGAATGACTTAATCTCGAATGAAAGCTATACTCTAACTTTAATTTTTTACGATCCAATTTGAAATCCTGATATGTTCAAATACTGTATTTGTTTAAAAATTTTATTTAGCTAATCAAAATTTTCGCTCCAGCAAAAATTATACTGGACGGTAACTTCGAATGTAATTTTGTTATAATTTTGGCTTAAATTTGATTTTTTTCATTGTTACCACAAACAATTTTCGGCAACATAGAAATGCAAGCCAAAATAGAGTAGTATGATCAGTTAGAGTTGGTATATACTTGCGACAAATGTTTAACAGAAATTGTAAAATGGAAACACTGAAAAATTCAATAAACGAAAACACATTTAGCACAGTATAAGACAAAGTCCTAAAGCACCCAAATAATCATTTATAATACAAAATTGAAAGGAGGAAGTTTATAGCCATCAGCAAAGGCGCTGTTTTGTCAAATAATTTATTTTTTGCAATTATTATGAGTTTCGGTGCATGCTGCGTGATGTCATTGATGAACTAATACAATTTATTTGATTTTCTATCTGTTTTGGTGATTGATTAAAATACATACACCTTATTGCTAATAACAAATTTATGTTGCTGGCATAACCAGAAGAGTAACGTTCACAACATTTCCATAAACAGGCTTATGGCTGACAACTATTTCATTTATTTCCTTACAGGTCGATTTCACGCGTTACCGCGATCATCAAGGGGTAGACCTTAAGGCTGCTTATTGTAGCTCCTGTCGGGTTTAAAAGTTAGCAATTTGAAATTCGGTGTAATACGAAGATTGAAGAGTGTGTTAAGAGCTTTTGCCAGAAAAAATAAGTACCGAAAAAAACACTGATATAAATTATACCGACATGCTTGGTGTTAGGTATGAGAAATTCAAAACTTTTTGAAACTTGAAATTAAAGTTCTTCATTTTCAAAAACCCATAGTTTAAACTGATTTTGCATTATTCTAAAATTTCAAAATTCAAATTCATCAAAAATTTATAAGCGTAGTCAAATTTGCAAATTCAATTTCACATTGAAATTAAGATTCAATCCAGCCCTAATTTGAACCATTTTGTTTAAACTTGTAATTCTGCCAGAGGTTCTGTTTGATTTATATAGGCAGTAATTTTTTTTTAATTTTAGTTGTGAGGTGAAAGTGAAATACGTGGTAACAATGACGTCGTTGTTTCGTCATCATCTGATGACGTAGATCTGAAGCTGTTTGCTGAACGCTGTTCTGTTCGGGATACGGGAACCATAATATATTCGCCGTTTTTAGCAATTCTAATAGGAGTTCGTTGAGGTGGATAAAATGTGTCTTCTTCGGGAATCGAAACATTTTTGCTTGTGAAAGTATTTGAGGAATCGTTTGAAGAAAGCGCATGTGACATCGCATCATATTTCCGGTTTGTAGGAAGCACTTCATCTTCAGAATCCGAATAGCATGATTCCCATGGCACCACATAGTGGTTCCCATTTGGAGATGTCATTGTGACCCTATCAAAACAATCAAGTTTACATAATTTTCTGTTAATTTAGAGGGTATGACGTTACCACCAACATAGTGCTCAATGAAAAATCCAGAGCAGAATAATATAAATTGCTATTTCTATTAAGATAAGATTATTCCCTGAGGAACCCATCATGGTGAAACATGCAGTAGATATTTCGTATCTCTTGTAGTTTACTGTAATTAATAAGATTTTTCTTAAAGAAAAGGCAGAGACTCGTCATTTGAGTATAATCGCTGTTGATGTCACAGAACTTTTGATCAATTGAAAAAGTCCATTTTGAGCTATGAGCTACATCAAAGCAATTCTATTCATTAGTTGATTAATCAAAAAATCTGAACTTCTTAACTAAGCAAACTTGGAAAACTCCATTCCCGTTTACTTCAAAAAATTAGGAAAAATTTAGGCTGTTAACTTATCCCATTCGCAACTCAAAGGGGTCAGGTACGATAGAGTGTCTAACCAAACGCTGCATTTATGCGGATCATGAGCCACCGTAGTCACATGTTTTTGTAATTTTTCCCCTTTAATTAATTACTTACTGGCACTCTGCGAGAACACAGTTTTTTCTCGACGGCCACTTGGCTGTGTGCTTTGACGTCATCAACGTTAAAGGAAGAATTCCAGACTTTTCAAATGGAGCAGCTGTGAGATCTCTTATCTGAAACAACAAAGTGACAAATGATGATAGGAGGAGTTTGAAAAAGAACACCGTGAAGCTTCCACCGTGTGTGGTAGACAGGTGGCAGCTTGACTCGAAGACCGAAAAGTCTCTTTGTCTCCTGGCGAAGACAACGTCGTGAATAAAGATGGAATTACAATTGTGGCGCTAAAAATGGCCGTTATCGATACTTGTATTGATAAAGCGCCTCATCATCTAATTTTTCGCAAAGTTACGGTAAGTTAGTATTTATTTTAAAGAATTTTTAAGATTTACAGCTCTAAATTCAACCCTAAATCATGAACAACTGTATAAGTTAAATGATAGTGCAATACGGGCTTAGGTCATGATCAAGAAGAAGTGTTATGAAATGAAATAGACCGACCAGCAAAGCAGAAGTCTCATTAGATTATAAAAATTCATTTGATGAACAGTAAAAATAATTTTACAAAATATGTAACTGGTATAAAAAAAACTTTACTTACTTTCTTGAGTCTCGCCTTTTCCCATTTTTCCCATTTTAACATTAGCTGTTGCTTACTTTTGAAAAACCATACTAGCCCAATAATGATTAATACGAGACCGACGGATAAAATTGTCAAACCCACAATCGACACCTAAAAATCAAATTGAGATAATAATGATTACGTAATAGTAAGGGTAAGTCACATTGTGATTTTGGGGTAAATTTCGTAACCTTTTTTTCCTGCAGCACATTTTTAGCCCTCAACCAGCCTTCACAGCTCATCATAAACATTTTAAAGTTGTTTCCTGTAGTTTAATTTTGTATCTTGTTTATATTAAAAATTATTTAAAATAATTCGATATTCTAAGCTTTTTTCTCCGAAGATGTTGTTTCATGATTAAGTTTTTGACGGTTAAACTTTGCTAAATCCTTGAATTGCAATCACAATATTTTCGTCAAAATAATTGTTTTCGAAAGCTTCTATGAATTGAACTGCCGCAGCATTTTTTCCAAACTCTTCACAACCTTCATGTACTAAGTAACTCCTTTGTCCTTTCTATTACAACAAGACAGTGAACTTTTCTTCCCCGACTTCATCTTTCTCGTTTTCCAAACCAAAATTTCGCCTTAATTAACCGTTGTTATACAATTTATTATCATATACGTTATCACTTATCAGAGATTCAGTTCTCATATCTACAGTGATTTAATTACAAAATTTCACTAACCTTATTTTCAAGAATCAAGTAATCGATTAAAATGACGACGATTCCACACAAAACAGCGAGAATGGCAAGAATGAGAGTGCAGACACTTCTACGCAACGCAGGATGAAGATCAAAGAACCTATACAATACCAAATGTGAGAATTGATTACCAATGACCTGCCTCCTTTTCAGGGCTGTTGAGAGAAATGACGGGCCCGGGGTATTTCATGAAGACGAGGGTAACTTCCTGACAAATAAAGGTTTTCGCCGGATTTATTTTTATTTTTCTCTCAAATTTAAGGTGTTAAACGAAAAAGGTTACCACCCTTCAAGTTGACTAGGAGTTCTGCAGGGGATCCTTTCCACAATACTGCAGGAAACTTGTTTGAGCTCAATCTTTAAACCGTTCGGACCCCTCAAAATTGCCGCCCCTGGGTACTCTTACTCTCTGAAGAACCCCTTTCAACGGCTTTGCTCCCTTCTACTTCAAGCTCAGCTATCTTGTTTATGAGAGGTAAAACTCGAATCGATTCCAAGCTGAACAAGTCCCGTGCACAGCTACTTGTAGTTAAGTGAAGGTGCATGTTGACTCGAAGGCCTGGCGGTCCCTTCGCAGTCACCCCGTAACTACTATTAATTTATCATTTGAATAATGATAACATGTATTTGTCTTTAAAAAATTGAATCTGAAGACTATTTTAATTATATTGTCAGGATAAAACCACTGAAAAAAGAAAAATTAAGCATTAAATAGGCATAACTCACTATAAGATATAATGGAAATTGAAAGAGCTGTAAACCGTAAAACCTTTTGCCTGCACAAAACTGGTCTCTGTCTTAAACATTAAAATGATAACAACTTCCAATAGATCCCGTGAAACAAGAAACAACATTTGATATAACAAAATGTTGGAATCTGACTCATTTGCATTAAAATTTTCCGATTTGACCTTTAAAATGCTAGCAACCGCTCTTGCTCAGTTTCAGTAAAAGGTAGAGTCTATTGGAAGCTGTTTCTGTTTCACAAAAGAAATTAAATATCACTGTTTATTAGGCAGCTGCATTATAAGTAATCAACGATCTAAACATTTAAACTAAGCAAGATTTCATGTGCCATTATTTTTGTGCAATGCTGTTAGCCACTACAAGCTACAATCCCTTGGGCGATTGGACTCATAGCTCAAGTTAGGGTTAAAATTACAGATAATGGCACCTTATCATTTACTAAAAATCAAACTCTCAACTTAAAAGGTCTAACTACTAATTGACGGCCCTTAAAGGTTCTGTGTCTAACTACCTGTGTCTAATGGTCACATTCGAGTATTCAAAAACCTATTACCTGTGTTTTCCGGCGTCTGTTTGGTACGGCATCCAAAATCCTTTTTTGAGACCACTGCAAAAAGTAATGTCGTTTCAAAAAATTTTTAGGTTTTATTCAAACATTTCTACAAAACAAAATAATGCTCAAAAAAACTATCTCACTTCCGATTAAGCTCAACATCAAAGGTCAATCGTCGATCAAAGCGGTTTGAAAGAGCATAACCGATGTCAAGTACCTGCTGTCTGCGAATTAGCTTAGCTCGATCTATGTTGCACTGCGGTTACTAAAGTGTTTTGAAGCCTTATAACTGCTTCGTAGAGCAAGCTTTTATTACGGTTAATATTTACTAGGTCAATATGTTTACTTTTCAACTTGAAGCAGAGGGAAAATTAAGTAGTTCCTTGACAACTTGGGTGTGCAAAACACGGACTACAAGTCTATAACTAACTGCTTTTTTATTCACCTGTTTTTTGTAACCGCCCTCATTACGTTTTTGGAGTAGCAGAAATTACAAATCCTTTTCACATTATTAAATTACAATTGAACAAAGAGATTAGCGCTCACACCATTTTTGATGGCTCATATGCACATCTACAAAAACTTTTTTAATCATTATCCACGAGGATCAGTGACTAAGTGATACCAAGTCTAGCCTATCCAGAGGGGGCTAAGGTGGCTGAGGCGCCCTGTTTAGAAAACTTTACACAAACTTAGAAAATTTAAAACTTTCAAAATTTAATCCAAACATGCTAGCTTTTAAATGTGTTTTGGACTTGACTAGAAATAGGAGGGGTCAATGAAAGAGCTTAGCAATTTCGAATAGCACTAAAAACGTTCAAAATTTCTTTCAAAAACGTTAGAAGGTATTTTTTCCACGAAATCCCCCCAAATCGCCCAGCGGCTGGAAGCTTGATGCATTTGACCCCATCCATAATAGACTTGAGTTATATCAGTTTACTCAACATAATAGTTGCTGGAAACATTTCGAAAACAGAAAAATGTTAGATGTTGATTCAAAAGCCCCTCCCTTAGCAAAATTTTCACGTTGCAACTGCTATATAATACACAATTGCGCACACAGTAATTATGAAACGTTACAGTATTGTACGAGTATGTGCAAAGATGTAAAATAGGTTTACGTGTAATCTCAACCCAATCACAATCGAATACGAATTGGCTCATGTCTGTCTGCAAGGAACTCACTGATTTCGAAAATTTTCCGCAATTGAATGGCCATTATGAATTTTTTAAGAAATCGGCTATTGTTCTCGTATTTTGTGGTCACTGGTCAATAGTTAAAAATCGAGATGATGGCACAAAATACAAAATGCGTTTCCACAATTTCTCCAGCAGTTCATTTGAATTCTACTATGAATGACTGCAAATTAAGTATAGAATTCCACGAAACAACATTCTGCTCTGTGCGTGTATCTTATTATAACATTAACGTATTCTAGAAGTTTTATGCTTCTATTGTTAATTACTGTGCAATGTAACATTTTGAAAGCATCAACATTGAAAGAAATTATCTGCGATATCTTTGTTGTGATCAAGCCAATTTATACTTTTCGCAAAACGTAACTTAAAAAACGCCGTTTGTTTTGCTTTCGTTTTTGTAGTGGTTATTTGCGATTGGATAATGGTAATTGTAAATTAAATATGCTTTTTTCTACTCATAATCAGGTCTTATCACGAATTAATCGATCGTTTTAACGGTGAAAGATTAATATTATTTTCTTATAATAAATAGAAGGTACCATAAAACAGGTTTTAGTTGCCCTTAAAAAGAGGATGATAAAATATTGTAACCAACAAAAACAATAATTTGTTGGCGACTGCAGAAAGCATCGAGCCATGAATCTTGGACAAAGATTTTCATGCATTACCGCTACACCATCCCTGGCCTCCTTTTGTTGTTCGTAAGCAGAAGTGGGAGGTAGGGAGGACCAAATACAAAAAATTCCCCGCCTCTTCCGAATGAGCAGCAACAGCAACTAAGCGTACATAACAAAAAAACCATGGTATACATTCAGAAAAAAAGCTGCCTTTAAAAAGAGCGTAAGGTAAATCAAAAGCAATAAATACAAAAAATAAAATGAGTAAGTCATGCGTGGATGTTTTTTAGAAGGTTTTTGTTTAATATTTTATGTGTTTTAGCTATTACAGTATTTTAAATTGTCCGTCAGACAACAAGAGACAACTTCCTGGAATCATATCATTCAAGTTAATAAACAAGCAAGCAAGCAAGCTAAAAAATCTTGAAAATTCTGTTGCAAAAAACTCTTTCTTACTTAGTTCCTTCCAGTATGTAGTTTTGCCTCTTGCTGGCCTGCTTCCGGAGTCGGGAGGCGTTTTTGCTTCCTCCTCCTCCATCATCTAACGAAGAGCTGACCTGTCCATTCCCAGTCCCGTCAGAACGAAAGTTGCTATTTAGCATGGAGAACATGCCGGCCATTATACGAATATTTTGCTAAAATGTATGGGGTTAATTGAACAATGTTCAGTTGGATGGGCGGCAACGCGTTCGCCTCTGGTACGAAAGGTCTGGAGTTTCATTCCTGGGCTGGTTAAACTGAATACAGCCTTTCAAGCGGCTCGCAACTAAAGCGATAATCTTTGGAAGAACTGTGCTTTTCAGACGCAAAGCTGGGCCCCGCAAACTCGGTACCTTTCGGCGTAATTCAAGCGAGTATTAATGGAGATGTGACTTTTGTGGGTCACCAAAAGAGATTTGAAGATAACTTTAATAATTGAGATTTAAGAGATTCGAGAAAGACAGGGAAATTAACGAGTATGGTTTCGCTTTCGGCAAGAATGCGTGCATGCGTTTATGAGGGAACTTTAAACATTTTGAATTTCATAGACAACTTCAAATGCCAATACATGAGTGAGCTTATAGCTGTAATCTTGCAACTTTGAAGGGGCTAGGTCGTTTTCAGTAAGTTGCCACAATATTTATGGTCTGCATCTTTGAACCGGACAAATTTAGAACATCTTTCAGCGTAATGCTCGAATTGTTATTCTAAATGAATTTCGCTTGAAAATATATTTAACAGAACAAATGCCAATCACAACAAGCACAAAAAAGTTTTGTCATGAATAATACGTTGCACTGCTTGATTTTGCAACGGTAGGAACCCAACCCTCCCTCAACCTTGTGAACCGCTGTCACTCGCAAGTCTTGTTTGCCTTCCAATAAAACATCCTTAGTAATTCTCTTGCGCCAACTAGCGTTCATTGCACTAAAGTTAAATTTGTGGCAAAACAACCGGCGAAAAAACTTCTATTAATCCGTCGTCGTTAGAACAGAAAAAAAATCATTTCACACAACATTGTATTGGCTTAAAACACAAAAAACAAAATCAAATAAGTTTTACCTTATATGCATTTGTAATTATTTTTACACATTAAATATTAATAAGCCATTATAATTACCCTGCATGACTGCGTCTTGACCTAAATATTTAAACAGCGGCAAACGTAAACATAGGCTATGGTTTTCAACCTGTATTAAAACCACACACGGGCAGTATCTTGCTTTACGTTACAGCACTAGGCTAAAATTTTGCGCTGTTTAGCAGCAATCTTAGTAAACACAAAAAGCGAATTTTCTTTTTTAACAAAATGATAAATCTGGACTAGCAACATTTTGCTGTTTTTGCCAAGGTCGTTTTTTCTGAAGTATTTAATTTCTAATTTTAGGCTGTTCGTAGAGTTATATAATAGCCAATCAATTTCTCTGGCTACGCTAGCTACGCCGGCTAGCTCGCTGGCTACGCTACTGTTTTGCTTTATACATAGCGTTGTTCTGTTTCTGTTTTGTAATTGTTGTTTCAGAACACTCTGTTTCTCTATATTCAAACAACGGTTCTTTAGCTATCAGCTTTAATCAGGCGCGTCGATTCCCGGGGGGGTCGGGGGGGTCCGGACCCCCCCAAAGATATGCATTGGGGGGTCCAAAGAGTAAAGGACCCCCCCAATAAAAATAAACATGTTTGCTATTTGTCATGGATACTAACAAAATAAAATTTTTGTCTTGACTGATTTATTTCCTGCTCAAAATCTTGAAAACTGCATATCACAGCGCTAGACCTAGATTTTATAGCAATAATCACAACACGAGTATGTTTATCACTTTGCCAATATATTGCACAAGTTTTATTTGTGTAGGCTACGTCACAAACTCATTATTGTTACTGTGTATCTGTCAGTCAAGTCTAGATGAGGAAAAGTCCTCACTGTTACAGCATACTGATACTCGCAGCGTCAGAGCATATCAGCATAGTCACTCAATATTACAATGGTGCCATCCGGGCGGGGAATTAATGGACGGTGCCATCACAGGCGAGCCAGGATTTTTGTTTGAAGGGGCCCAAATCACATGCAATGACATCTTCAAACATTTTTGAAATGAGGCACTTTTTATGGAACAACGATATCGTAAAATGGAAGATCAGAAGCCGTGGCCTGGTTTGGCACGCAACTAAGATTTTGCTGAAGGGGAAGAGTTTGAAGTAAATGTTTAAAAGTTAAAATGTGTGATTTGGGAGACATGGTGAGTAATCTAGTGTAACTCAAACGTATCACAGACGGGGTGTGGTAGCGAAGCCCCTAACCGCTGGGCAACTTTTTGTAAATTTTTGAAAAAAATAGGTATTTAAATGCCATTGGATCACATTTCGCGCGTTTTTAGAGTAATTCGAAAGAACCAGATCCTTAACATTTAGAACCATAGTTGTAAGTCGGACCGGGCTTTTCGGGTCGGGTTCGGGCCTAAAGTTGACAAAAATTTTGGGCTTAATTCGGGCTTGAGACGTGTTTTTTGTCTTTGATGTACCAAAATAAAATCAAAATAACAAGATTGCTAAATTTTTCAGACCTAACTAAACTTTCGGTTTTTTTCGGGCAAGATTTGTGCTTCAAATTAATTTTCGGATGCGGGCTTATATTTTCGGATTCGGGCCTGAACTAGTCGGCCCGTTTACAACCCTGCTTAGAAAGTCAATTAAAAAATTAAATTGTTCAATTCTCCTTTACCTACAATTCAAGTACAAAACACGTTTAAAATCTTGCAGTTTGAGGTTATATTTTGTATGTGATTTGGCCCAGGTAGGCGGAAGTAAGTCACATTGCCTTTTAAAATAATTAGCAGTAGATCATGAAAATAACCAATTGTAGGAGTACATGTAATGACTTAGGGGCCCAGACCTCCTTAATTTAAATTCAATAATTTGTTCAATGCGCATTTTTACTTGCAAATTCTTTTTTTTTTCAAAAGCATTTTGTCGCGTAAAAACCGGCGAGTTGGAGGTGAATTGTTATTGAAAGTTAATTGGTACAAAAGATGGTTATTGGTAAGGCCTATAACCAGTACTTAAATTGTAAAATTTTGCATGGGGGGACGCTTTTGCAGCCTTGACCAAACGCACTTGGCATGCGAAAGTACTTTAGTGAAGATTACGTAATTTTGCCGCCGAAATTGAATGAACACCAAAAAAAATAAGGTCTTCGCCGGAAATTTGTGGTGTTTTTTTGCCAAAATTAGGTGAAGACCAAAAAAAAGGTCTTCGCCGGAAATTGAAGTGGTTTTTCGCCAAAATTAGGTAAAGAATTAAGGCTTTTTCGTCTGATCATCCAGCGCTTAAATCTCGATGGGGGTACACCTAAATCTCGATTGGGGGAAGCTAAATCTCGATGGGGGGACGCGTCCCCCCGCGTTTTCCCTACAATTTAAGTACTGCCTATAACTAATCATATTTTTGCCCAGGCTGGATTTACATTGCGCGGGGCCCCTTGCACTTTGGGGATTTTGCTGCAATTTCCAGTCAATATAGGTGAGACAAAAAAACTCTTAGGCCCACCATTTAAGCGCGGGACCCCCTGGCACTGCACCATTTGGTAAATCCGCTCGTGTTTATTGTATTACGTTCATAAAAAGGTTAGATAAGTGCCTGAGGTTGCAGTTTTTAAGACAAAACTCTTCAATTCTCCCGGGCTATACGCTTAAATTGGTTGGCAAAATTTTGAGTTGGGGGGCTCGGGTTCCTTGGTGATCCATATTAATATCATTGCTAATTACAGTTGAACGCGTGCACTTTTGTACGGAGAAATGCTAAAAGAAACTGTAGACTCTGTTTTAATATTTTATAATCATTGAGGCATTTTAATTTGAAGGGGGGGCTGTCGCCCCCTTGGCCACGTCTATCCGTGTCATCTCTTAAAGTAATATAGACAGGCTTGGCGGAACGATTTTCAAAGTTTTCAAAGTCGTAAAATTGGAATTAACGCCCAAAAAAGACCCCAAAAGTTTGACGTGAAAGAGCTCGCATTTAAAAAATACCGCAAAAATTTAGTTCTCACGATTATATATCTCAAGATACCCTTTCATCTCTACCAACCCACTTTTGGCCGCGATGAGTTTTTTTTTCCTTTTTCTTCCAAAATGCCGTACGCTTATTTCCCAAACGGCTTAACACCAAAAAAAAAAACTGCATCAAATGTGCTATTGCAAAGTACGAACATTGCAAACAAAGTCTACGATGTACAAACAATGCAAACAAAATTCGCTAGATTTCGTCAAAAAGTTCTGGTTATTAAGTTGGACCCCCCCAAAGATTTCGACAAATCGACGCGCCTGGCTTTAATTGATTCTCTTTTGAAACCAATTAATGAGCCAACTTGCTTGCGGGATGACAGGCAATGTTCGTTCGTAACAAATTCGAAAACTGTCGGTTGTCGAGTGGTGGTTCGTTTGTGGCTATGCAGTTTCTAGAATCTTATTTCTGCTCTTCTTGTTTCGCAAACGGTAGGATAAACCAACCTATCAACTCCTGCGACAAAGCAACAATTTTGTAACTACCTGCGACCCAGAGGTGGTCAGTAACGAAGTAGTTCTACTTAAGTAGACTACTTAAGTAGTATTTTCGGTAACGAGCGACTTACTTAAGTATTTTTCATTTCTGATACTTCTACTTTTACTTCAAGTAAAATCCTCTCGAAGGAACGCTACTTGAGTAGTAATGACTTTTATGTAAAGTAGAAGTAAACACCTAGCCAATCCTTTTTGATGATGATTTGACCAATGACCACGATAAGTTTTTTTGTTTGTCTCATTATATCTGGCAACTCTGCTTATCGAAAACATGTTCGTACAGGACGCGAAACAGAAGTCTGGTACGCTGTGATTACAGTCTATGTACCGGTAATGAGCCGCAATTTTGAGGTTGGGCAAGGTTTTCTGGAATTTCTTTGTTTTAGGTATGCGCAGTATTATTGTGTACTTTATTGTTTGTTAGGTTTTCCAAAGAAGTATTGCAGATAGATACCGGTAGTTGAAAGCCTTCACTTAGGCCTATAGCTGCCAGTATATACCAGTAGGCGTTTGGGCTACTACCGTAGTACCAGCATTGATAAATTATAAGATTTAGATTCATTTACAGGTCATCTAGGGTAGTGTGTTTTTGCGTTGCATCAAATACCAGGTGTTGACTCAGTCTCACTAAAAAAAAAAAACATACCGAACCCTGATTAGCATGGTACAGTAGACAAACTAGACATGCGCATTACTCCTGGTTCATACGAAGATTAGCGGTTAGCGGCGTTGCGTTTGCTGTGGCCCGTCTGGGGTTCAATTCCCTAGCCGATTAACGAACAGTGTTGCTAACGACTCGCCATCGCTGCGACATTTCTTCTCAAGCTGTGTTGTCCAGGCGCGGAGATGAGCCCAGAGTCCCTACTAAATCGTATTCGTAACACGCTTCGGTGTAATTTCAAGAGAATAATAAAACTTTGATTTTTTGATATGCTACCGTAAGTATGGCTTTGCTTGAACACTGATCGTAAGCGTCACAACAGCAAACCTTCGAAGAATAAACAAACACATGAAATTCGAAATTACTTTCTACTTTCATTACTTAAGTAGAATTAATTTTGACTACTTTCCTACTTTTACTTAAGTGGAAATGCTTCGCCATACTTCTACTTTTACTTGAAAGGCATTTTTGAGTAAGTAACAATACTTCTACTTAAGTAGATTTTTCGACTACTTTGACCACCTCTGCTGCGACCACTGATTACTGCCCCAAAGAGCAAACCCTTCCAACTTCCTGTTGCAATTTCAATACATGTTTAGCTCATGTTTCTAGCATAATATGTGTAGCCTTAAACTGACTATAGCAAAAATCCACCAACATTTGCGCTTAAGCGGTTGTATTTACACTACGCATCCGCATTACAAAAGCTTTTTCTGAAAATAAAAAGTCTTTACCCTTGCGATCACTCAAGCAAAGGCAAATTGCTTTTCGCAAAATAACTTTGTGATTTTAGAGCCCTTTTGTCTGCCTTACATAGAAGTTTAAGCCAGTCCGCTGCAGGCTTGACTTGAACTCAATCAAACTTATTATTAAAACTAACTCAAAATCGCTTGCCTTCAACTGTGATGAAAATAACGTTCAGTCTGCGCTCCACCCATCTAATTGAGCCATCTCTTAACTTACCTAATTGTTCTAGTAATATTGTACTATTTGTATTACAGGAGGTGACGTAGCAAGCTATTCTGGTTGAATTTGTTATTTTTAAAGCTGGACTTTTAGAAACCGTAAAGTATCTGACTTCGTGTTTGATTCTTGAATTGGCATTACGTCGTTATATCTTAGTAAAAAAATAAAAAAATATTATTTCACGTTTTTTTCACTAGTGTTAATTAGTATACCACTAGTGTTAACCTATCTTGACAAAAGACTTGAAAAGTGAACCAAAAAAAGTGTGTGTATTATATTGTACATTAGTGCCATCAACTACTCTTTTTTTAAAAGAACATTTTTATAAGAACAGGAGGCCCATTTTTGCTCAAAATTTAAGAACAAATTAAGAACAATGCTAGCCTAAGCAGCAAAAAATAATATTACGAACAACCGAAAAAGGATAAGTTTCAAATCAAAAAAGAAACTAAATTCTATACTGATTGAAACGATAAAATTTGAGTGATTTTCTGGTATTTACAAGCAAAGTTGCAACAATTCTGACACTACAGAGTGCTGTTGCGCATTGCGCAGGTAACTAAATTTTTTTTGGCTCTCGTTCAAATAAAAATACTCGCATCTTCGCATTCGCAATCTTACGATGTTGCAAAAACAGCAAAAAAGCGTTTACTCAAGCAGACAGAGCGTTAGGAACAAAAAGTTTTACAAACATGGCCGCCACAAACGAAGTCGATGCTTTCCGAATTTAAGAACAGATTAAGAACAAATGAGGCAAAAAAATTGGCAAAAAATTAAGAACAGCCAGCCTCAAATCAAAATTTACTGGTTCGTATAAAAAAAGTTTAGTGGTAAAGAACACCTACTTTTTGTGCATGGAAACCGATCGAATGAACGCATTGCTCATTCTGTTTTTTTGCCCCAAAGATTTCTTTTCAGTAATCAAATTTGTATGTAAAAAATTCCGATATTTCCTGAGTGAAAAAAAAGTATACCGACCTTAAAAATATTGAGAAAGTGAAGAAGTTTCGGTATTATTGACAACTCGTATAATGTTAAAATACATCGATAATAACAGTTTATTTCAGTATTAGCGCTCGCAGCAATTTTGTGGTTATTTTGACCAAAGGCAAGATCTCAAACTCTCAAGACCATGATCTGAGTTGAGTCGTATCTAAATCATTTATGAGATTGGAAATTATTTTGAAATTAATAAGTTGAAACATAACCGCAGAAATTATGATAAAAATACTTTTTGAAGTTTAGCTAAACCAAGAATTGCTCATAGCTAAATCTTTCAAAAATTATGTTTCATAATACTGTAAATAAAACCTGTATAATGATAATGCATGTTGCATAGCTTTTGTTTTCGCATCTAATACGCATAAATATTGGTGCAGGTTTACTTTAAATACAAAATGAATATAAGAACAAAGTGTGTCACTATTTTTCAATTTTCTAAACCTCATCTCCTTACTTTCTTTAAAAAACCTCGAAATCGTTCCAAACAAAAAACTTTCATTTAGCTCCCTTTTTTGAACTCAAATGCCCCATTTGTAGGCCAACTTTTTGAGACTGTGTCATTACCTGTAGTCTAACTATAGCTACAACTGAAATCACTGCTAAAAACTAAACCATACCACAGGTCACGGTTCCCAAAAATTTGAGATTCTAATATTATACACCATGAAGCAAACATTTGGTCTTTATCGGTGCAAATAACGCAACATTAGTGAATTGAATCGATAAAAATTTTCAATATTTGCTGCTTGCAGTGTTTACAACTATAATCCTGCATTAGAGAAGCATTTAGCAAAAATACCCATTAATATTTTGCATGAAAATCGATCGTCTACTAGATTGTGATCGCAAAAGAGCACTATTTTAGGGTCTTTGACAACTTTTATATATTTTGTCCTTTAGTCTATGTTATAGATTTTTAAGATCATCTTAGGATTTATTAGTACGATTTACCACAGAAGACTAAAAAGCCTAAAAGCGGTTTTAAAATCAAAACAACAGTGAGCTCTTCAACACTGTTTGTAGTTAGTATAGAGCTATAGAACTAATGGAGTAACAAAAGCAAAATCAAGGATTCACGAACCTATTTCGACTTCACTCAACATTTAACTTTTCCTAACGAAACCTGACGCAGTCGCGGTGTAAAAAAACCAGCAGTAAAGAAAAAGCGCCGTGAAATCACTAGATATTTTAATACTAACTTCATTTCTTATTGCTTCTCTAATCTCCACGCTACAATATTTTGTTTGTTTGTTTTCTGGATCCCGAGAGATTGATTTACATTACAAAGTTGCTTAGCTTAAAAGTTTCTCTCACCAACTTCTTTTTACTGGTTTGTCACGAAACATGTTCGAAGTAAATTAAACTAAGCCATGTAAAGACGATGGAATGAAAACTCTTTCATGATTAAAAATAAATCCCTTTGAAACCGATTGCCCGCTAAGTCTGGTTTTGTACCAATAGTAGTTGTTAGAAGACAAATATGCAATGCTAAATGTTGCATTGCAAGTAAACATATGGTAATATGATGCTGTACATAACTAAGAACCTACATCGTAACACTCTTTGGAAAACGCCCTCGTAATGCAGTCTAAGAGCAGCCGAAATGAGCTCCAATTGAATTTAGAAGAGGCTGGAATAAAACAGGCAATACGAGTTCAGCGAGAGTGTACTTGATAACTTATAACATTTACCTTTTCTGCAAGTTTGCAGCGTTCAAATGTACTTATGCGGCATTGTGTTTAATGCAAAACATTTCAAATTTCTTTTTCAAGGCCGAATTTTAACGCAGTTTTATTTCAAAATAAATTTGCTTCCATAAAACGTGATATCTTCGCGGTAGGTTTTCAAGTTAGTTCGATTTAGCAGCTGTCTTCGAATGCATTATTTATCTTCTGTGTTGCCAATTATTCTACAGGCATTAAAGCGCTGTTTTTGAGTAATCCATTGATCAATAAAAATCATCGGACTTTGCATTTACGTAAAGTAGGCTTTTGCGTAAAGTTAATTGGACTTTTCAAGCAAAAACGTAACAAAAACACGCAAATTTTTGGAATTAAACAATCCTTAGAATACGCGAGTTTTTGTTCAATGTATGGATGTCACGTGATTCAAAGAAATGATGACGTTAGGTTGGATTAATTGATAATACACAATGGGAACTGCATCATCGAAAAGAGGAAAGAATTTTTTGTTAAGAGGGAAAGGGGACAAGTTTAGGTTTTTCGCAAAAATTGCTTTGTTTTTGATTGCGATGTACCCAAGTTGAACAACACACAATATGAGACAAATAAATCGTAAACGCGTTACAAGCTACGCTAGTAGCTCTTCGGACCCTAAGAAGCTTTCATTTTGCAGTATTGTATCTACTAAAACTATTCACAAGCTTTTAGCCAAACTAGCCACCATGCTGCAATTTGTTCTATTCCTGTTTCTAGAAAATTGAATTTCGGCCCTAATTTACACTGTCTTTTTGATGATGCATTTTTATTCCGTGAAGAAATAGCAACAGTGTCATTATCCTTTGAGTGGATCCGCATCCACTAAGAAGTTGACCATTTTCAAAGTTTTCCGGTTGACGCTTGACTTTTTCCCATATAAAAATGCTTCTTGCTTGAAGCCACCAAGCAAAGATAATGATCGTAAAGCGTCTTCTCTATGGACGCAACAACGTGACCGGGGTGCGAGTTAAACCCCAGATCATGCAACCAGGTTCGTCATAAAAACGACTCTTTTACGCTCTTGCCCACGTTGTCGACAAAAGAAAGTTCGTTTTTTCTGCTGGGTCTCTCTATTCCACAAGGCCAAGCGAAATGTTAGCTTTAAACTCACGTATTATCTATATTTTATAACGCTGTAATGAGGTTTACGCTGTGGGAAAATGCGCTAGTCCAAACCCCAAATAACTTTCTTAAAAACATCAAATGTAGTCTAATACTTTATTTTCAAATTTTTGTGCCATTTTTACACTTAATCTGTCGCTGATAAGCAATAGCTCTAACCACTTTTGCTCTTGCTCATGCCTTTTTTTCTCAGAAAAATTAATAAAATCAATCGCATTAGGAAGGGCGAACATGTATTTATACCTTGCTCCCATTAAAAATTAATTAATTTCGTCAATTTTTCTAAAACCTTTTCATGAAATCAACTATCTTTTTCGAAAACAACTACCAAAAAAAAAGAATGCAACATTGAATAATATTAATCAAATATCTGATACCGCAGTTGAAGTACAATAAATTATTTTTATTTACCGCAGTATAAGTGAAAAAAGCTCAAATGATGACGTACTATAAGTTTGGGTGCAAATCGCAATAAATTTGGGCGGTAACCTCATCTTAAATCACAAAAGTTTTCAAACTTGAACTATCCTTTTGACGGAAAAATTGCAATCTTTTCGATACAGTTAGTTTAGAATTTTTACTTTTGTTAGAAAATCTTTGACATATTACGATTAATTTTGGTTTGCGTTTCAAACTTTCAAAGGATTTAGTTAATTGCCTCTAATTTCATTAGTTAACTGATGTTATCAACTTATTAGCATGTACTTGCGGTCTTTTTCTGAAGAAGAAAACTAGAAAGTATCGATAAAACGCAAAATTTTATGAAAATCTAAAAAATACAAACGCAGCTGCAAAATAAACTTACCGCAAATGCTAACTGCAATTCAACCCAGTCAAACTATAAGAGCTTTGACAGACAGACAGAAGTTTATTGTTAACTAACATAAACAAAAAACTAAACAATGCAGCATTAACTAACATAAACAAAAAACTAAACAAAGGTTTGCCAGTTAGGCCAAGATGTTTGTTCAGCTGGGAATACCTTTGAAAAAGATAGCTGAGGGCTGCCGATGAGAGCTAAAAGCTCGAAACAGCGCTGTCCAGCTCTGTGCAATGCAGCATTATTGGAAAATTAGAAAATGAAAAATAAAACGCAATATCTAAATGTGAATTCTATAGTACAGTGGAATTCGGTTAATAAATCCACGGTTAATAAATCCAGCCGCTTATTACATCCAATTTGCTTGGAACGGAATCATTTTGTGCATTTTAGAAAACGCCGTTTATTAAAGCCGCCGCGTAATAAATCCAAAACCGGCTGTCCCGAGGTGGATTTATTAACCGAATTCCACTGTATTTGTTAACAAAGGAGCTGGAAGTGACCGTAAAGGTTTTCGAGTCTAACAGCTCCAAATTAAAAAATTGAATTAAAATTTTGAATTAGAAATCAATTAATTTATTTTTCTAGCAGAATAAGCAAGGCATCTAGAGTTTAATTTAATATTCTTGAACCAAATTGTATTTATAAGTTTTATAGAATTTGCTTATCGTTTATAGTTTTCTTTTTTTTTTCAATGTTGTTCCAAATTTTTACACCTGTATATCTAAATGATTTTTGAAGCCTGACCTATCTAGATTTGGAAATATAGTATGTGTGAATTTGATTACTCCTGGTTGAAAAGCGATGGATATTTGATGGTTTTACAAATTGGCCGTCGAATGCTGGAGGAAGTTTTGAATTATCATATTTATGCATCAAAGTTGCAATCTCTAATTTAGATAAATCGTGAATTTTTAGGACAAGATTTTTGTATGAGGAGGTAACATGGTCGTATTTTTTACTTCCAACTATGGCGCTTGCAGCGTCATTTTCCAGCATTTGTAGCTGCTGCCTGCTTTTGTGCATCACAAGGAAATGTGGAACCCCAAAGTGTCAATCCATACAGTAAATGAGGCTGGATTAATGCGTAACATAATGTAATCATTGACTCCACTGGCAGAAACCTTCTTACTTTTCGTAATATACTGTACCTTTTGCTTTCACAATTTGTTTTGTAACCTTTTCAATATGCGGTTTAAAATCGAGATATTGGTCTAAAACAATTCCTAAGTATGTCACCTTATCACTAGAATAAATTTGATGTCCGTTAATGTCAGCATGAAGATATATAGGAATGCCTTTTGTAGATGGCTGAATTGTAAAAATAGAAGATTTTTTTCGGGTTTATTTTTGGGTTTTGAAATAATTTGCATAAATAGTCGTTTAATAAAAACATTAAAAATTTATAAAGTTTCAGACTCAACCTGGTCCATCATCAGCACATAATTCCATGAATCAGACATTTAATTTTATCACACATTTAAATTTTAAATCTAGGCCTTGTGAAATTACGTAAGCAAGCCTGATGGAATGATACGGATCCCGATGAAGCGTAAAAAAAATAAACCAGCAGTTTTGGATAGGTTTGAAGCTTTTCCGTGCATTATTAGCTTTGGAGGGAAACTTAATTAATAAAAACGAAAAAAATAATAAGCAAAAACCACCCTTTTGCACAATGAATAAATATTATTTCCAGGCAAAGCTAAATTGATACGGTTACTTACTGGCATTGTGAAGCCCATTCTTTGATCGGTGATGAAAAAATCTTCAGCGAAATGATAACTGCTGGTTGCTTCAAATTCATTAGCAGGTAACACAACTGATCCACAAACCATGAACCACAGCAATACCTTAACAAAATGCGACTGTCTAAAGATAAGATAAAACCCGTTGTTTCGATTCGCCAAACAGTTTTTTCTTAATTGCTGAATTCTTAAGTGCTTCAACTTGCCCATCAGAACCGTTTTGTGTTTTGTAGCGATGCGGAGTTTTATAACCAAATTCAATAACGCGTAGGAGAGCTACGCCAAACTCTCCCAGTCCCTCTCTCCTTGGACTAGCAGCTGCACACTTGATTTAAATGGTCTTTTAATGAAGTTTATTATTACAATGAATGAACAAAAATACAGAAAACGTAGTAGTCTCTAATTTCAATGTGAAGACCAATTCAGGGCCTTTCTTCCACGTTATATGACTGTTTCCTCTCAGTCAATACTCAAATCCATGAGAAAGGGGATCACAAAACGCAGTTTACCCAAGTTAAACAGCTTAAACACTTTCCACACGAAATGCCACTGTTCACTTCAATCCTTGCTAGCTAAAACTGAGCTCTCAGGCTCCAAGCACGATCAAATAGTTACAGAGCAATGATAACAAGTGGTAGATCGCATTTGTGTAGCATCCAAAGACCGGAAATTAAAAAACAAAGACAGGCAGCTGACAATCTAAAGTTGTCTCGAAAAACAAATCAAATCAATTTATTAAGAACAGTGTACTGAGAAAATTAGTAAAAAGCTATAGACAGTATACAGAGTCTTATAGGCACAATCAAACCTTTGATTAACAGCCTAAGACTTACTGTTTCGGAGTCGACATTCATCTTTTATTCCTCGTCAGTATAGCTAGGACTACAGGTATGAACATGAGCGTAGAAAGGCAAAGAATCGCTAATTAACCAGATCATGACAAAATTTATTCATTTTTTTTCCTCAAAAACATTTAGTAATCACATAATTACAAGAGATAATTCTAATCGTTCAATTCGAAATAATTTCCAATAGCATGCCTTAGACAGCTGTTTTGCCCAATCTCAGGGCTCATCAGTAAGGCTAGCAAGGCCAAAAGGGCAAATATCACCAGTGATAAAAATCTTCAAAACATGCATCTTTACCAATCTGTTAATCAATGAATAAATCTGTACCGATTACGTTTATAATACATAAATCTTTACCCATCATTCAGTCAAAATAAGTAAATATTAACTGGAAAATCTTTACCCAACGAAACTAAAGCTATTAATTAAATCTATACCGAATGAAGCTATTGCTAGAAATCAAATCTTTACCGACTAGAGTACAAATCTTACCTTACATCTCTCGGAAAAACGATAGACTAGCTAAAAGGTAAGTTAATTTAAACTGAAAAATCTTGACCCAATTAAACTAAAGCCATTATTAAATTTTTACCGAATGAAACTATGGCTAGAAATCAAATCTTTACCGACTAAAGTACAAATCAAGTACAAATTTGTACTCTTGTACAAATAAGTACAAAATAAAGTACAAATTTGTACTCTAGTCGGTAAAGATTTGATTTCTAGCAATAGCTTCATTCGGTATAGATTTAATTAATAGCTTTAGTTTCGTTGGGTAAAGATTTTCCAGTTAATATTTACTTATTTTGACTGAATGATGGGTAAAGATTTATGTATTATAAACGTAATCGGTACAGATTTATTCATTGATTAACAGATTGGTAAAGATGCATGTTTTGAAGATTTTTATCACTGGTGATATTTGCCCTTTTGGCCTTGCTAGCCATACTGATGAGCCCTGAGATTGGGCAAAACAGCTGTCTAAGGCATGCTATTGGAAATTATTTCGAATTGAACGATTAGAATTATCTCTTGTAATTATGTGATTACTAAATGTTTTTGAGGAAAAAAAATGAATAAATTTTGTCATGATCTGGTTAATTAGCGATTCTTTGCCTTTCTACGCTCATGTTCATACCTGTAGTCCTAGCTATACTGACGAGGAATAAAAGACGAATGTCAACTCCGAAACAGTAAGTCTTAGGCTGTTAATCAAAGGTTTGATTGTGCCTATAAGACTCTGTATACTGTCAATAGCTTTTTACTAAATCAAATCAATCAAATCTTTCATTATACTCGCTGTAATACGCCGAAGCGTGTAACGAGTTGGCGGGGCCCATCTCCGCGTCATTGCGCCTGCGGGCAACACGGCTCCTTTTGAAGAAATGCTGCTGCAGTGGCGAGCTGTTGGCAGCACTGTGTCCGATTTGACCGGCCTGAGATTGAACCTCAGACCTCCAGCTCCAGAGACAAACGCGTTGCTGCTCGACCAACTGGCCGGTGTCTCGAAAAACAAATAATGCAAAAACCTTCTGACACAAGATAGCAATTTTTAGAAGACGGCCTTCACAGATGGGTTATTTAACAGCTAATTTTTGACAAAGGATAATAATTACGTAGTAATTTGACTTAAGCGCTGATTAGACAACGACAAACAGCTCTTCTATAAAGCCACAAGATTGCGAAAAACCAATAATTAGTCAGACACGAATGCACAAACAAGATTGAAATTGAGTCTTCAGTCACGAGTTGAAATGCAGGGCACTTTATTTTTTTATGGTTTAACATAGCGGCCCTTGAGTGGACGCTCATTTACCACCCGGACAGCATTGCTACAAATTCAGTAGGTAATTAACTTCATACACAATTTTAAAACACACAAAATAAGCGTTAAAAAAATTTGCCTTACTATGTATTGTCGATTGAAAAAGATTCACGTTTTACTTAAAGAAATTCCCAAACTATTATTCAGGCAAAAACAAAAATTACAACAAGCTTAAAAAAACGTCACACAGGTATATGAAAAACACATTCAAGTTTTAAATGCGATCAGGACTAACTAATTATAGAGTGAAATTTATTAGCTAATTTGTCGGAATCAGCCTGCTGGACAGATGCAATACTTGAGATGTCACGATATAAAAATGCTCCACTTATAACAGTCAGTTTTTGAATCATATTCTTTTACAACAATTTTGACTCTCTGAACAAGAGGAGTTCCGTGATGCATTTGGGGAAAAACCTCTGCCACTCTTCCTACACTATACTTTCTCCTTTCGGAAATATCTGCAGAGTCAACCTCGAAAACGAGTTCCCCAATTTGTAAGTTTTTGGAGGTCTCTCTCCATTTATTTCTCCTTTGCAACGTGGGTAGATAAAAGGCTACCCAGTCTTTCCAAAAACGATCAGCCAAGGCCACATTGAATGAAATCCCGCCTCTAATGGTCTCGATCATGCGCCCTCCCCACGGGGGTGTAAGTGTCAAAACTCGTAGTAAGAAGTGAGGCTGGGGTCACAACAGCAAAGTCCCTAGGATCATCACTCAAGGCCGCGAGTGGACGCTCATTTACCACCCGGATAGCATTGCTACAACATGTGATTAGCTCCATCAAGCTTAGTTTGTGAGTAGCTGTTTCTAAAGTTTTCTGCAAAATACGTTTAACCTGTTTTACCATCGACTCCCAACTTCCATCCTGTGCTGGGGCATATTGGGGTATGAACTCCCATTGTATGCCTTTTTCCTCGCAATGAGTTCCGAAGCTCGGGAGATTTCAAAAAGTGTGGGAGTGCCTTGGATGCCGTCTGGAAAGAAGAACCATTGTCCAAGAAAATTACCTCAACTTTTTCCAGGACGTCATTAAACCTACTGAAGGCCAACAGGAAGTCCTTAGGTGAGAGAGAGGTGACAACTTCTACGCGAACAGATCTCGAAAACATGCACTTGAACAGCAAACCCCATGCCTTTTCAGTGCTTCACCCCTCTACATAATTCACATGACCAAAGTAATCCAAACCTCACACTGCAAAAGCTTCATGACAGGTCGTAGTCCTCTCAACAGGCAAATCAGCCATCAGCTGCTTAACTGGTTTTGCCTTTTCGAACGAGCTTCGCCTACACTGACTCAAATAACACTTAACTGCAGCATAACCGTTCACAATCCAAAATTTCTTTCAGTGGATAAAAGGGTGTGCAAAACGCCAACGCGTGACAACCATCGACATGATACTTTAACACCACTAAACGAGTCAGAGCACCCTCAGATGGCAGAATGAGAGGGAGTTTCATGTCCTCTGTAACCTCAGGTGAATTGCTTAGCCGACCTTCATTGTGAACTGGACCCTCATTGTCAACACACGGCCGAAATCTGTTCAACACACGCAACTCTTTGAGCCACTTTTTAGATTGACCTGAATTTCGCCGACCACACTTTTCAACTGCCTCGGTCAAACTTTTAGGAGAATCACTTCTCAACAAATTCAACGCCTAACCATAGTACTTTTTCCGTACAAAACCAGCAATTTTGTTTACGGCCGTGTCTAGATCGCAAGTACCTAGTTTAGTTGGTAATAACTCACGATATTTCACTTTACATCCAATGTAATCAGCAAACGCAGCCAAATATGCAATCCGCTTGGTCAAAACCTAGAGAAATTGGGCGCTTTCAATCAATTATCTAAAGCAAATTTTACCGGGAATATCAAAATCAAATCTTACCGGAAAAACAAAGCTCCTCAGATTCTTGGCCGCACGCCACTTGCTTTACCAAAACGCTGGGCGAAACCCGACGTAAGGGCGCAGACATAAGGTCGCAGGACATAAAGACGCAGACATAAAGGCAAGAGACATAAGGGCCAAAGACATAAGTGCGCAAGGACATAAGGGTGCAGGGACATAAGGGTGCAGAGACGTAAATCTACCATCTGCACCAACATTTTCGTGCTTTGAAAATAATTATGTAATCCATGAAACGAACTTCATAAATCAGTGTTTTGATTAATTTTTGAAAGAAAGTTTTTTGAATTCGCTTCCGGTCTTCAGTTCTCAATCATTGCCAAAGTCATAGGCATAGGAGGTGGGGGGCCGGGGGGCACTGCCCCCCCCCTCCGGTTGGTGTAAGGTGTCGAAATTTCGGGCAAAATTTTGGCCAATTTCATATATTTTGGGTTATTTTGCGTCAAAATTTCGGTCGATTTCATATTTTTGGGGCAATTTTGCGTCAAAATTTTTGGCAATTTTATGTCGTTTAGGCAATTTTGCCTACTAACATCTTCCGAGCGCTGGACGGAAACACCGTCTCAATATGAGTGAAGGACAGAAAAATTTTCTAAATTAGAGTAAAGACCTTTTTTTCTTTTTTTTTTTTGAGATCACCTCAAATTGGACAGAAATATTGTCTTAATGTGAGTGAAGACCTTTCCTTTATTTTTACTTTTATTTTTTTTAGCGAGGTCACCTCAATTTGGACAGAAAAAGCGATTGATTTGTCAGGCAACTTTTAAGTCATTTTTGGGGCAAAACTTTGGCGTCCCCCCAAATCATTTCGAGCTCCTACGCCCATGGCCAAAGCACTACCCTTACACCGTTTTTAATGAGTTTATTTGCTTTACGTAACCACGTTAGCGATTGTTTTTAAACGCAAACAGTGTTGTCAACGGCTTGCCACCGTTGCGACATTGCTTCGAAAGGAGCAGTGTTGCCCAGGCGTAATGACACAAAGTAGGGCTCCGCAAACTGCTTACACGCCTTCGGCGAGAGCGAGAAAATGAAAGATTTGATTTTGCTTCGCAGCAGGACAAAAGACTAATCCTAGTTGTTTGCATAACGGATTAAGTACAATCGTTAAATGACTGCGTTTGAAAACAGTTAAATGATTGCGTTTGAAAACAACTGCTGACGTGGTTACGTAAAGCAAAAAAACTCATTAAAAATAAACATTTCTTTTTAAATGTTTGTTCAAGATTAGTGCTCGGCGTCCTAAAAACAGTTTAAGGGTAATGCTCAGTGGCGTCGCTAGGGGAGGGGAGCAGCCCTCCCCGGGTGTCACCATTTTGGGGTGACACCATTTGGTTACTTTATTTGGTCTCCATCATTTATTTGGACCGAAAACGCACTCAATTTCCGGCGAAGACCTTTTTTTGGTCTTCACTTTTGGACCGAAAACCCACTCGATTTTCGGCTAAGACCTTTTTTTTGGTATTCACTTTTGGACCGAAAACCCACTCAAATTTCGGCGGAGACCTTTTTTTTTGGTCTTCACCTACTTTTAGACATAATTTTCATAAAGAATGTCACATCATAAAGGGTGACACCACGAAATCCCGCCCCGTATGCCACTATTCTTAGCAACGCCTCTGATAATGCTTTGTGCGATAATAGAGAAGGCAGGAAGCGAATTCAAAAAACTTCTCTCAAAACTTGACTTTCAAAAATTAAATAAAATGCTAATTAATCAAATTCGTTTCTTTGATTACATAATTACTTTCCAAAGCACGAAATGTTAGCGCAGATGGCAGATTTACGTCTCTGTGACCTAATGTCTCTGCGTCCTTATGTCCTACGGCCTTATGTCTGCGCCCTTATATCATAGATCGAACGCTAGGGCCTTCAATCACAGGTTCCTTCACAATTACATTTGACTCGACCAACTGCGTAGCCTCTTTATCACTCCGGGAGTAATCTCTTTCGGCATCCTGTAACGTGACGTCTTTTAAAGACTGCTCTAGCTCACGAATCCGATTATCTCGTGCCACTATTTCTGGATATTCTGCAACATCTGCCTTCATGTTAACGCGTCCTTGGACTCGACAAACTTTCACCGGGCTCTCTTCCAATGGACTTATAGGCTACCACCACAACCAAGCCATCCCAAGGGAGTCAAAATGACATGTAGATCACGGCGTGAAGTACCTACCTTTTCTTCCAGCACGGTCATTAAGAAGGCATTATCATTTCCAATCTATGGTTTCGCTTTCTGGCAATTCAAACAGCTCTACATCCTTAAAGTGCGCAAAAGGGCTTATATCCTGTCTATGCGGCAACGTGTTTATATCATCTTCTTAAGGACTGTGAGTCACCACATTACTCAAAGCAAACGTTTCGTCTGAAAACAAGGACTGCAGATTGAACCTAACTAAATCCGAACGCGTTAACGTAGCTCCGGTCAGAGTTTCAATTCGATTAGATGCCTGATTATAAGGTTCCAAGTTCAATTCCTCCAACAACTTGTTCGAAATTATTGTCAACTGGGAGCCGTTATCCTGTTGGCAGCACACAAGTTTGGACTTGCCGGTCTGCGGGTTTATGACTCTATCGGCTACAATGCGATTACGTGCCGCTTTAGTTGATCCAATTTTTACGCTACGCACTGGAAACGAAGGGCTTTGAGCAACACTTAGGTTTCTGACGTTATTCTCCTCCCTGTCAACACGCTCATTATTCCCAAAACTCTTAGGTACAGTGGGAGCAAAGCACTCGAGCAACATGAAAAAATGTTTACGAATATCATTACCCTGACCAGAGTTGTAAGTCGGGTCGGGCTTTTCGGGTCGGGTTCGGGCCTAAAGTTGACAAAAATTTCGAAATTAATTCGGGCCTGAGACGTACTTTTTGTCTTAAGCGCACAAAAATTTAATCAAAATGACTTAGCAACATTGCTAAATTTTTCAGACCTAACTTAACTTTCGGGTTTTCTTCGGGCATGATTTGGGCTTCAAATTAGTTTTCGGGTTCGGGTCTATATTTTTAGATTCGGGCCTGAACTAGCCGGCCCGTTTACAAATCCGACCCTGACATCTGCGACAATCACATCTTTGCGTGTCTTAACCAAATGAGCACCCAGACAATCAAAACACTGACGAGCTTTAAACGCCACTTTCTTGCGTTCCGAGGGGTTCATTCTCCTAAACCTTTGAGAATTCGCGACTTTGTGATCACTATCCGATCTTTCTATTTGACATACGACACTTTTTGGAGAAACGTTAACCAAATCACTATTTTTAGATTCTGAGAAACGTTTAGCTCTAGCTGAATCATGTTGCCATTCTGAAATTTTCTATTGGTATTCCTACGACCATTACTTTCAAATTGTGCCGAAGTCTTTTGGACATTAAATGAGGGATTTCCACTACTCTTAGCACTGGATTTTGAAGTTCGCTCAGATTTTTCGTCTGCCATTAGTTGAACACCAAAATCTGATGCCTTACTATCCTCCTCGCGTTCGACAAACTCGAGTTGGCTGGCAAAGGCAGGGTCACCAATGCTATCACATCGATGAATTCTAGCTCCAAAAGACTGGAGATTAAAAAACAATGGTTGGCAGCTGACAATCTAAAGTCGTTTCGAAAAAAAATAATGCAAAAGATTTTCTAACACAAGGAGTAGACGGCCTAAAGAGATGAATTAATTAACAACTTGTTATTTACAAAGCATAATAACCAGAGGTGGAGTCCTCAACGACGTCTTTGACCTCGAGGACGTCATCGAGGACACATTTTGAAGTCCTTGGCCTCAAAGGTCAAGTCCTTAGCGTAGGCCTTAGCCTCGAAGCCTCAAGTCCACGAAAATTGCCCTGTCCTCGGCTCGATTACAGCACTATTTTTTGAATTGTTAAAATTTTGTAGATCACCTGAAAAAAATTTTGAAGACCTTTTTTTTTGGAGAACGCTTGCGCTTGTGTCCTTGGCCTTGGCCTCGGCCTCGAGCATTCCTGACCTTGGCCTCGAGAGGGTCTGTCCTCGGAAGGGCTGTCCTTGGCCTTGGCTTCGGATTTTTTTATGTGTCCTTGGCCTTGAGCCTTGTGTCCTCGGCTCCACCTCTGATAATAACTACCCAGTAATTCGACTTAAGCGCTGATTAGACAATGACAAACAACTCTTCTATCAAATCACAGGATTGCAAAAAAGAAAAAACCAATGATTAATCAGACACAAATGCACAAAACAAGATTGAAATTGGGTCTTCAGTCTCGAGTTGAAATGAAGGGCATATTATTATTTTTTATTATTGAAACACCAATACGCGGTCTTTTCCTCAAATCTCAATTATAAGCTACGCTTGAATTGAGCAAACCTATTCCAAAGTTATGAAATTTTTTATGGGAGCAGCTATAGATCATTACAACGTTTGAAATTTCTATGATAAGTTTTGATTTTTCGTGTGGAAATGCCCTAGATCTCTTAGCTAACAATGTTTATCCTATACTCACCTGTATTAACTAGCTCCTGTATTAGCCTAGCTCCTGTATTAACTAAGTCTTTTTTTACAAACTGAAATTTGAACTAGCAAATTCTTTAGTACAATTCCAATTCGGGCTAGCAACGTTTGCTCGAGGTGTTTTTATTCAAAACAAATTTGGCTTACAGTCGCAAATTTATCTGGTATTATCTGCAAAAATATGCATTCAGTTGCTTGAAATTGGCATTTTTTCTTATTTACAGGTTGCAAAAGTTCAATGTCATGGATATAAGTTACTAAAAACCCGCTCGCATTTCAAAATAACATGCTAGGTTTAGCACTAGAGCCCATTCGCCTTAGTATTATCGACAATGTTTTCGTTAAAATAGCCCAAAGCTACCGAATGGCCATACCAAGCTTACAACGTGATTACATTTCAGTTTATTTAATTTTTGTTCTTTGTCCGATTGTTGATATTGACTTTGTAGGTGAAACGTTTTTCAAAGACAAGAATAATATAAGCGCCGTTATATATACAACAATCCTCACAGCGGGAAACACCAACTAATTAACCGGTACTTTATGAGATTTTTTGAGCTGATTGGCCAATACTCGGTTTATCCCAAAATACTGTAGTTTTAGTTTGAGCAAGATTTTCTAAAAGCCGTTGCTACCGAAACGGTCGACGCGGGTTCAATTCCCAATTTGGTCAGGCCAGAAATTGTACCAATCAATGTAGCCGATGGTGAATTAAAACTCTGTACTTAAATTGTATGGGGAACGCGTCCCCAAATCGAGAATTAGTGTCCCCCCAACAAAATTCAACATCCCCCTACAAAAGTGTCCTGGCTAAGTCGGACGCGAAGACCTTTTTATCTTAAAGAGCGTATTTTTGTTTTTCCGTCTTGCAATGTTTCCATTTCAAGTTGAGTCCGGTCAGGGCTGCAGAAGGGTCCCCAATCCAATATTTTTACGTTTTAAGTGCTGTTTGACAATAAGGCTCATGTGTAAGTAACAAGGTTAAGAAATAAAGTAACTCTTTATCATCTAGAATGGTTATTTAAAGAAAACTTTGGTCAGTCAAATCTGTAACCCGCAAAAGTTTTTCAACCACATTTCACAACCCTACGCAAATTTCTCAAGATTTAATTTCTTCAATTCCACAAATTCACTGAAAGCGAAAAAGCGAACTTAAAGTTGCCCAGTTAGTGTAAAATTTCTTTCGGAAAATAAACAAAACAATCATCGAAACTCTACTTTAAGTATAAAATACAAATTTTTTCAACGCGCCAAACTGCAATTTATTTACAAGAAGCAAATTCGCAAAAAACTGTTCCAATTAACAACAAGCAGCAAAACTGGTCTTCATTCAACACGATTAACGGCAGTAGAGCCCTGAGCAAAAATCGATCCCGCTATGACTGATTTGAAGTCGAAGGTGAGTTGACTCCCTTGCCACGAGAAGGTCGCGGTGCACCTAAAAAGGGAAAGAGTGACGAAATGCAATAAATTGCGCACGAAATATTGAGGATACATCTAAAATAATAGAGGCATTATAAGATTGTTTTCGTTCATGCATTCACGAGTGCGATTAAAAACATCTTTTAAACCAAAACCTCGGAAAACAGACGAATTAATTTTTGCTGTCTTTTCTTTGAAGAGATACTGCTCGAAATTGCTTTCTTGGAAGAAATGAGAACTACTTGAGGTAATAAAGAGGTGTCTCAAACCTTTTTCCACAGTTCCCCTTATTCGCGATAATACCATTTTATCCGCTTGACTCCGTGCTATTGACAATCCTGCATTTCGCAATTTTACGACATCACAAAAGGCATAATTTTGCAAAATTTCTCGCAGACCAAGAAACACGATTACCAACTGGTAGCAGTGACTGAGTAGCCTACCAATATAACCAAATCTGAAAATTTGGCTACTGCTACTGGAACCTGTTTAGACCTAGGCTTCTAGCCCTGATTTACAGTACACCTTTCGTGATGTCACAAAATTGCGAAATGCAGGGTTGCCAATGGTAAGGAGTCAAACGGATTAAAACGTACTTTTGCGAATAAGGGGAATATTGTGGAAAAAGGTTTGGGACACTTCTTTATCACCTCAATTCAATAAAATCGGTTTTATTGAAAAAATGAGTAGTTCTCATTTTTTCAATAAAAACGATTTCGAGCAGTATCTCTTCAATGATTATTAAAATCAAGTGCGTCCCAAACATTATCATTTTGCTAAAACTTCAATTTAAATACAGTACAATCAATAACATATTTACAAAAATGAGCATTTTGATACACCAATTCAATCACTAATATCATCCAAAATTTAAAAAACGGTCAGATTGCAGAAGACCAACTATTTTACAGCAAATTATCACGCCCACCTAATTCGGCATAAGCAAAACTAAAAAATCAAACTGCCGTTTCATAGAAAAAATTTTTTCAGCTTACCGATCACACGAAGCCTGCGGCGCCCTCTGACGGATTGCGAGGGGATACTACTTCGAGCTTCGTTACTAGTTTCAACGACATTGCTCGAGATTGTTTGATCAACTCTGTAAAATTAAGCGTCAAACGATCAACTTTTTACTGTAACTACAGAGCCATATTTGAACATCTACGCTTCGAAAAAATTCTAAACTGTGAGAAAAGTGCTATTTACGTATTGGCGGGCATTGGGTAACAAAAAATTCTAATAATTAGTCACATTAATGACCAAAGCAAAAAAATGAAAATGAAAAATTGTACTTACTCCTCAACTTCTTCCAATTCCTCTTGAATGCTGCTGCTCACTGCTGCACTCTGGTGAAAAAAGCAAGATATTAACAATTACAAAACATGGAAAGCCCATCCAACTTAAATTGGTAGTAATAAAAAGACATCAAAATCAAATAAAATATCACATTAATAGATCTATGTATCAACTTTCTAAACAATCTCGTATCGAAGCAGTTATAGGAAAACCATTTTTTGAAAGTTGCTTACCCCTGAAACGGCCCCAGATGTTTGGGCATCCCTCGTAGTGGCCCCTACTCGAGCGCTACTGAATGAAGCGGAGGTAGATGAGGAGGACACGATGGGGACATTCCGGGAGCTCTCGTCGCCTCCTGCCCCCGTGAGGTCCATGATCGTATTATCAACCGATGCAAGCCCTGTAAAATTGATGCTTTAATAAGTTTTTTATGACCCAAACGCTGCATAGTTGCGCTAGGTTTATTTGTAGTAGTGCAGAGCGTACATTTACCCTCCTGTCACCGGGCGGGTAAGACAATCCGGACACTTTTCATTGCGATCCGTACCTGCTTCAGGTGTTTCCAGTGATTCAATGTTTCTGCAGATTTTTTCGAATTCTCTTCCAAATTGCGAGTGAAAGAAGCTAATACATTACCAATTAATGACAACTATTAATAGGCCTTCCAAGCTAGCCCAACTGATGCACGGTCATATTCCTTGAAACAGCGGCGGTAGAAGAGTACTATTCTTGATGTAGGCTACCATGACAGACATGCAGCGTAACTCATGAAATGGTTCATTTATTTTCTGATTTCTGTTCACGAATTTAACACTTATCAAATTGGAGGGTTATGGGCCTGTCATCTTGAGAAAATTGCGTAACTGATGTTTAATTTAATAAGCGTTACTGTTTCAAGTTCAAGACTTGAACGTTGGTACAGCTTTCGCTTCAAGCTTAGTAAAATGAAGTAGAAGTGAACTCTCCAGCATGAAATAGTCTTGATTCGAATTCTGCTATTTAGAAATTGTCTCCTAGTAAGGCAACTGCAACCAAGCAAATAAAATCCTGTGAGTGTATCAACATTTATTTAAAGAGTGTAGTTCATTCTTTGCAAAATACTAATTGCTGGTTATCCAAGATTATGAATCAAAAACTAGAAAATTATATAGCTATCAAAACAAACTGATGTTGTTACCATAATTGTACAAACCTCCTGGCATCGCAGCTAGAGAAGTGGGAGTCTGGGTGACATCCTCAAACTGAAATCTTATAGTACTAGCGGGTGCGACGCGAGGTGAACCGATCGCTTGATAGCTTTCATCTACACGATGTGTCATCAATGTGGGAGTGCAGGGCACTATACTATCGTCGTCAGCCGGCTGCAGATAACATAAAAAAATTCCGATTGTATTCAATGCTGGTGCTCAGTAGGTTGGCCTGATCTTCGGCGAATTGCAATACCATTTAGCCAATAATACCAAAGACTTAAACAAAAATTTTTAATCAAAAATTACTTCTATTTTCTACAGTGTACTTCGACCATAAATATCAAACAATTATGTTTGAATGGTTAGATTTTAAAATTAAATGCAAGTGCGCAATCAAATATGCTTTCAACTTACGGGAGGGAAGATGATTCCCGGCGTTAGGGGAGCAGGTCGACTGGGTAATCGGGGCCTAGCCGATGCTTCTTGGTGCAGAACGAGGTTGGGTAAATGACTGGAGGGATGAACAAGCTGAGCTTGAGGAAACGAGGGAAATTCGGGACGAGTGGTGGATGGGGTTTGACCTGAAAAGTAGGTTTAGAAACCATTTATTCGCACATAGAAGACAATCAAAATGTAGGTAAGTATACAGCGTGTGTGTTTTTGTAACTTGAAGTTTTGTAGATTTTATGAAACCCAAATCGAATAAAATCCTTTCTACTACAAATATAACTGTAAGGAAATGCTTGGATTTCTCATAAAATATGCAATAACTGGAACATCACTTGATAATAAATTGGAAATGGATTTTATTCGTTAAATAAATATAAACTGAACTATTGCATTGAAAACACCAAGGATTTTTTAAAAATTTGCATACTGTTTAAAATCAGTAAATTTTGCAAAATCCTGTCTACGGCTCAAAAAACGTTGATTTGGTCAAGCAGTAGCCTACTTTCGAGCTCTTCGACCATCTCTGCTTCCACATTTCCCTCTTCCTCGTCTTCTTCAACAGTTTCAACTTCGTTCATGTCATCAACAACCTCCTAGAATCAAGTGTTTTTATTGCACACCACGAATACTTGGGATGTGTTGAATCAAATGGTACCAGAATTTGAAATAAACTTTAACGACTTTTATAGAAAATGCGAGAGCAGTTTTTCAGGATCGAAACTGTGCGTCAAGAATTAACTGCCATATGGCTGTATGCCATGAACGCCATCTATCGTAGGAACTATTACACGGCGCTGTAGCGCACAGGCGTAGTACAAGCTGTTGTCGAAAAATCGATTTTAAGAGCCAAGGTACTACCGTCTTTCAAATGCTAGTATTAACCTCTAGAGCCAAACCTTTTGAAATCCAATTAGAGTCAGGCTAGAACCTTTTTCATTTAGGGTAGTTCGGTTGTTAATGTTAATGTTGGCAAAATCAAATTCCTGCGACTAGTTGATAACTCAATTTATCAGAAAAATGATTTTGCTTACCGTAATATTTGCTGGAAATTTGAACAGAAATCAAAAACAATTTTTACAACTTACAGGTTCCAAATCTTCCTCCTCTTCATCGCTGGAAAGCACAATCACCCTTTCTTCGTTTTCGACCGACGACGATGCCACGCCCTGCTGCGTTACAACTTCTGACTGCTCCTCCACGTAATCCGATTGGCTCGCTTCTGCACCAATCAAATCGCTTTCTTGCATAGGCTCGAGTTCAGTTGGTTCTGCAAAGAAATAAAGAATTTAAAAACCACAACCGTTTGGATTCAATTGAATTCACATCAAGTTAGATGCATTCAGGTTACTCTTAGTTTACAGGTTTGTATCAGTGTTCCCAGCGTTGTTGTAATTACATCAGATCCGACGTATATTATGCAAATAAAGGGGAGAGTATAAAAAAGGCCTACTTCGATTTCTGGTTGGAAACAATTGGAAGAAGGGCTATCTCCCAAAAAAAGAGGATCTTTATTCCATTCGACTTGGAAATAATATGGCTGGAAATTAAGGCATCTCCAAAAAGTCTTCAGCTCATTTAAACACCTTTTTTGAATTTTTTGTTGACGATTTGACAAAAGCACCGTTTTGATGTTCTTTGTTTTTCCAAAATCTGGTGTTTTTTACGGCGCCCTTGCTGCGAACACTGTAAATTCGCTTAGAATAAATTCCTAAAACTCACCTTCTATTTCTGCGGGCTCGGCTTGATTTTGAGTCTCGCCGAGATTTTTATCCTCATTCCCGGCGTCGGCTTGCTGAGACTGATCGGGCTGCCGCACTGCACTGCTCACACTCGTCTGAAAGACATAAAGTAGTAAGAAGCCAGGGCCTTGTGGACTGTGGAGTGGCATTCAAATGAGTTGGGAGAACTTCAGATAACTAAGGTGGCAAGGATACGTGACAGTTCTTGAAGCCATCGTAAACCGCGAAATAAGATCATTGTGGCAAAAACTTCTGGAAGAGTTTGGCAGCTTTCTCAAAAAAAACAAAAAAACATAGCTTTACTTGCTCACCGATGAAAAACATTGCTTGATGTTTACCTAATTTTAAGAACAAGAACTAAACAACTAGAAATATTGAGCTCTTTTTCTGATTTTCATTATACTGTTGTAACACTGACTTGAACAAGCAGCTTATTCCTCTGCAAAGGTTTAGAAGCTTCATAGCTCCATAACAAATGGCTTTGCTTTACTCTCATGGAATTATACTGCTTCTAAGTTCTTGCTGTTCTTTGCCGTCTTACTTTCTTCTCAACTGTCTTTTTAGCAAACTTGCTCAAAATCATTCTCTTTTGCAGTGAAATAATAGTGGTAAGACGACTTCTTCCCGGGGAGGAGTGTGGAGAACCTAATAACTACAAAAAACATTAGTAGGAACACAAGAGTAACAAAAGAAGTTGACAATAGCAGATTTTTTTCTTTCAAAATAAATTAACATGATCTGCGAGAAAATTTGTTGCTTGTTGCCTACTGTTGATGTCAGAGTCGTAGGTTGGTCCGGACCGGCCTTTAAAGTCGGGTTCGGGCTTCAGATTGACTCAATTTTTGGTTTCATTCAGACCTGATATGTGCGTTATGTTTTAGGTGCTATAAAAACATAACCAAAATAACTTCGCAACTCTGGATGAAGACTTCATTTAAACATCAATACGATTATTAGCACACAATCATTATTATTATTGCATTGCAATTTATCATCAATAAGTAGTTATATTTAGTTATAGCAGACTAAAGTTATTTAAACGGAAGGAGTAATTAACCGTTTACATTTTTTTTAAACCCAACTTAACTTTCGGGCTTGGTTTGGTTTTCAAATCATTTTTCGGGTTCAGGCCTGAACTAGTCAGCTCTCTTGCACCTCTGATTGATGTACATTTAGGAAAAAGCATTCCATACGTAAAAACTACCAGGACTGAAAATTTCTTGTGCAATTACCCTATCAAAAAAAACTTCTAAATTAAAAGATTATATAGTCGTAAATGCTATGTCTATGTAGAGCATCAAGCAAGTCTTACTTCTGTAACACTGGCGGCGGGTGCTTCAGTTTGTAAGCTTCCACTAGAGGGTGCCACGATCGAAATACTCTCACTCGATTGATCGGGACGTTGACGCTTCGCAATCGGCGCAACAGCAACCTATTTTTGACACAGCAATAAACACAACGTAGTGAACGTACATGGTTGAGCGTAAAACCAAGTCTTAGTTCATTTAAAGCCGAAATGTGGCTAGAGTAGAACTTTGTTAAGCATTAAAAGTTTAAATTGTAATTGTAATTACATTTTACTCACCAAGTTGCCTTGGCCAGGAGACAGTGAATGGACCTTTCGGTCTCCGAGTTAAGCTGCCACCTGCCCACCTGTCTACCACACATGGCGGAGGCTTCATAGTTTACACACTCCCTTTAATTGCTGAACGTCAAACAAGGAAGATGTGAATACCAATTTTTATAGTCTTTGGTTTGACCCTACTAGGAATCGAACCCGAATCTACCGTTTCAGTAGCAGACGCTCTATCCACTCGACCACTGATCGGTAAGCGATTTCTTAAAAACGGTTTTTTTCCTACTTTTGAGAAGTCGGACATGAGAATTACAAGTTTGACTTTAAAATTTTTATTACAAGACAGCAGGTAAAATTAATGAGGTTTTTCAAATCAGAGCAATAATGCATTCATTGTGAGCTACCCATATGAGTTTTTCGACTAACTTCAGTAGAAAGATTAAAGCAAACAAACTCGCAATTATTTATCAAATGTTTCGATGTTTACTTATAGCATCTTTAGCGAAACATAACCACAAATCGCACTAAGCCAGAATATCTAGTTCATTCTTTATCGTTAACAGTCAGATAAAAAACTCGGTCAAAGCTTCAAAATCGTGTAATATCAATAATTCAAAATATAGTATTTCTACTTCATACCTGCGCCTCTCTGCTACTTCCTGGTCTTGAACCATCATCGGTATCTTCATGGCTTCGTTTCTGTCCCTGTATGACGTCATAGGAACATAAAAACCGTATTTAACCACGCTAAACACAACAGTGCAAGGATTTATCAAAACAGATTTTGTTTCTAATTCCGTAGAACTTTAAGAGTTTAAAACTACACTCGAGTTTACAATTGTTTAAATGTAACAAATTTCTACAATTCAAAAATTGGTAAGGAGCACCAAACCTTCAAATTTCTGGTGAACTGCCCAATTAAGGGGTTCGAGATCAAAACATAAAATTCTACAATTATTACACTTACCATGCCAAACGTTCGGGATTGAGTTGGTACGGAAGAGGGGGCGACTGCACTACTCGAGGGGGCCACGAATCGGGGGGTGCTAGAAGAGGAGGCTTCGCCCTCTACAACACTGGCAGATCCAACAGCACTAGATGGGCTGGGCCCAGCAGCGGCAGACTACATAATTTACAATCGTAAAAGATTGGTAATTATTTTATATTGATTGAAAATTTTGGTATTTCTGAGTTAGCCTAAAGTTAAGATTAAAATTTATAGGTGCTTTTGTTGCTCACATAGCAATCATGAAATAGACCAAACAAAAGTACTGTTATCTAGAACAGTTAGAAAAATGATTACAATAGGGGTTTAAGTTGATGGCTGAAATAGCCAGAAGAGATATAGAACAACTGTAACACTAACAGCAAAGGCCGCATATGTTTATCAAAATAATGCTGGCGTTAATAGACAACTGCTGATTTATTTACAACTACCACGTCAATTTGATAAGCATCTGCACATCTGCAAGTTTTCAGCAAACGTGCCATTAATAGAGCGTGTAATGCGTTTCCAGATTCATTCTCCATCTCTAGAATTCATAGATCAATATTAACGCAGGCATTTGAGACCATACTCCCAGCTATCACAGCAGTTTCGACTGACGACAGCTAGTTTGTAGCAACTATGACTTGAGAGCGAAGTATAAACGCATAGACAACAGAAAACAAAGCTTAATAAAAACATACTTCATCTTGTAAAGGCTGATCGACGACCGATGACGAGACAATCGCGTTATCGCCGTCGCCCACTTCGGTGACCGATTCTGCGCTTCCAGTGGTCCCGCTTCGGGCCTCCTCGGACTGCCCCCCTTGACCGGAAGTGACGCTGCTTCCAACAGACTGTTGCTGCTGGCGAGCGGGACTCATCGGGTGAACAAAAGCGGTTACTTGGCTGCTTACTGATACCACTGACTGCACAGAAACTGAAACAAAAAATCATAAAACTAAGTTATTTTTATTAGTAAAAGTCTGAGGCAGTATCGCATAATTACTGTAGAGTAATCTTGTTATTGAATAAGTTATCAAATTTGTAATGTTCTAATCGTAACGTGGCAAAAATTTACCAAGTAAAACTCTTTTTTTTTCAACCTATGTGTTTGTTTTAATGCAGATTTTTTCTGTGATTTAAAAAAATAGTCTTAAAAGAGATCCTTAGGAACTTTATTAGTTATATTTAAAAGTAGCCTAGAGTGACAAAACACGTTGTAGTGAAAAACGTATTTGTAAATAGCATAAAAAATGGCGCAAAATTCGATGTGAAATTTTACTTCGTTTCAGGTTTGCAAATTCCAAAAAAGCCAAGCACTAACCTGCCGCTTGGGTAGATGACGAAGCAGCTTGAGCTGCCGAAGATGAACCTGAAATTTCACAAAAAAATGAAAACTTCAATCTAAACCAAACGCATCGCTCCATTCAACACTTTTCAGAAATTTTTAAGGGCTTAAAGCTGAATTAGACGAAGTTATAACTAAGTTACTTCATGTAGCATTATCGTAAAGATAACCAGTTGACCACGAGACCAATTAGGTATCAATGCAATGCTAACTGGATTGCATTTGAAATAGCTTGTAGTATTCGGCGTCCAAAACATCTCAATTCTCAACCATTAATTTTAGAGCAAAAATGGGAAGGAATCATAGCTATAGGAGCTTACCAAGATTCCTCTTTTGGAACGTTACCGCAAATTATTTTTGAAACGCTTTTCCTCGCAAACACTAATAGTGCTTTAGACAAAAATCGAACCAGGTTTCACCATCAATAAGATTCAAAGAGAGTCGGGCCACACTTGATCCAACATTAACCGCGACAAAAAATAAGTTCCAACTCACCAGGTCTATCAACGTCTTGGGCTTCCTGTTGCGGCTCGGGCATGACCCTGGCAGTCCTCGTCACGCGCATAGGCTTAACTTGGTTGACCTGTTGTGCCGATGTGGGCCGAACCGCAGCTGCTTTTCTCTCGGTACTCTGCACAGTGCTGGCCGATTTCAGTTCATTGAGTTGTGACTGAAGCTCCTCAACCTGTGAATTTTGGAATTAAGATCTGCGGAAGCTAGTTTTTTTTTGGTCATTTGTCGGCCATTGAAGTAAACTTTTGGTGAAGAACCAAAAATTAATTGGCTAATTCGGTGAAAATGACCAAAAATATTTGTTAAATTTTGCACTTAAGAGCTAAAATCATGCTTGTAATGACAAAAGTGACCTGAACAAATTCTGTACGGACGGAAAAATTATTATCTGCCTTGGGACATTTGACTCGAAATTCTGAGCAAAAAAATAAACTAGAACGGAAGCAAATGAAACGGAAGTGCAACACGCAGAAGCTTGAAGTGTCCAGAGTGGTTTAAACTAAATGGTTTCTATTTAGGAAGAACTCCAGAGAGGGGGTGAAAACAATGCCTAAATAGCATACTTTACTGCCGTGCTGAAATTTTGGGTTCACTTTTTCCCTCAGAAATTTTGGCCAAATGTCCGACTTTAGACGTAATTTTTCGGTCATTTTCATCATTGCAAGTATGCATTATTTTTAGGTCTTGAATCCCAAATCATGCTTTTTTTTCGGTCACTTTGACCGAAATGGCTAATTTACTTTCGACCATTCACAAAAAATTTGATCAATGACCGACAAATGGCCGAAAAAAAGTTAAGTGCTGAATGCAATCCTGAACAAACAAGGAAACGAGAGGAAGTAACCAAGGCAGCGAAGGCACACGAATACTTCGTACTTCGGGAGACATGCTATTTCCTTTAAGTAATTTCATCTGTAAGCGGCAAAATACAGTTGGCAATAGCGGTGGAACAAACGTCGCATTTACAAGTTTCTTTGATTCATGAAACTATTTATTTCAGAAAAGTGAGAATGGTCTTACTTTAGCCTGGAGCTCTGCTTTTTGTTCGGATTCAGCCTTCTTTTCGTTTTCCAGTTTCTTTAATTCTTCTTGAAAGGATTCTCGGGCTTTGATATTTTCCTATATCCAAAATTAAAAACATTGAAAAAAGCTGACGAACCAGTGTTCAAAAAGATTTCTAAAGGAGGGTAAACGCTCAATACCTTGAATACTAAATCAAATACAGCATTTCTGGAAGCTTACCACCGTAGATACATCACCTTTTTTGTAGATACATCACCTTTTTTGTAGATATTGAATTAGGAAGATAGACTCTTTACATTTTTCGGTGTAACACAAGAATGATGAAGTTTTGAATTTAAACGGCAACTAATATCAGAGTAATGAAATTGGGTTCGCATTTTACCGCAGACATACCTGGTTGTCTTTTCTTAGTTTTTCAAGTTGTTTTCGAGCCAACTGCAGCAGATGGGTAAATTTCTTTTCTTTCTCACTCATTTCTGATTTTTCTTTTTGAAGGTCTTCAATTTGTTTCTGAAAAATTCAAATATATTGCAATTTTGAACATTTTAACCAATTTCTATATTATGACATGACCATCGAAAAGATGTCACCTTTTCGTGGTACGCTTAGCATCAATCTCAGATATTGCTAAAGGCCTTTCCATTGAAGTCGAGGAATGTCTTTGCGTCACTCATAATCTATAATGTGATATCTAAGATTGATGCAAAGAGTGACATCTCAATGCTCATAATTTTGATGATTCCAAACCAAACTAATTTCAAATTTCTATATTTGAGCTGAAAATCTCAGAAAACAAGATAACTATTTTAATAATAAATCGAAAATAAATAATTATCGCCATTAAATGCATTTAGTAGTTTAAAAGCTACTTTCTCAAATTTTGAGCCACCAAAAGACTGATAACAAACTTATAATATTCAAAGTTGAGTGAAACTTTGAACTATAGCAGCATGATTTTGCACACAAGATAACGAACTTCCCTCTAAACCCATCCAAACCCAGCGACGAAGCACCACAATCCTACAAAATCTAACGAAAAGGATAGATGCAGAAGCCCTTACGGTCACATCTTTCAAGGATTTCGATTTTTCTTCAAGGTTTTTGACTTGAGAGTGCAGAGCGACATTTTCACCTTGAAGTTCGGACTGCGACTGGCCGGCCTCTTGAAGCTGAGGAAAATGTAATTGGTAAGATTTTGCTTCCATATGATTAAGAAAGCCAAATTTAAACTGTAGGCATCAACAAACGAGATTCGAAGATGCGATTTTTATTTCTACATTCTAGCCAATGAATTTATACAACCTGGTAGATAGAATGTTTACTGCTGTAACGGTGGATACAGGTTCGATTTCCGGTCGGGTCAAACCGAAGACTATAAAATTGCTACCAACTGCTTCCCTTCTTGACGTTCAGCAATGAAAGGGGCAGTGTGAAGCCTCCACCATGTGCGGTAGACAGGTAGCAGATTGAATCGCAGACTGCGAGGTCCTTCACTGTGTTTTGGCCAAGACTTGGTAAATAATAATGTAATTTACAACTACATTTCGAAAAGACCGTAGACATGAATTTTTGGCTGCTCCTGTCTCTTAGCCTTTAATCAGCAATATCGGAAAAAACTCAAATGCTGAGTTCAGGACAAAAATTCAACTTTCCATTTTTTCTATTTTAGTTACTTTTTTCGAAATCTCTTCTTTTTCCAGCTTTAGCGCTTTGCTTTCTTCTTGCGTGCGAGCCAATTCCTGACTGAGAGCTTGTAGTCGGGCTTTCTCCTCCGACAGATTCGCTTCTGCTTGTTTCCGAGCGGCTTCTGCTTCCTCCAGCTTCTTTGCGTCCGCAGCACTCGTAGGAGCCGGCTCTGTAGGTGTTTCCTCCTGAGCTTTTTTCTCCGCGTCAGCCTGCAAAATTAGTTTTACTTGGGTATTCCCTTTTTTTGATTTGAATTATGGTCTTCCGAGGCTGAGGTTTGAACAGAGTTGAGATGTTACAAGCAGTACGGATGTTTTATCACTATAGCTATAGATTTCTTAAGAAAAAAAAGATTCAGCTAAACATGAGTTTACTTTTTGATGGGGGGAATTTTCCAAGCAGCAAAATACAGTAGAATTCGGTTATAACGGCTTCGGCTATAACGTAAATTCGCCTATAACGTTACATTTTTCTTGGTCCCGGCAAAATTCCTATCTTTTGTGTACATTTCAGTTCGTCTATAGCGGCATCGCCTATAACGTAAATTTGGCTGTAACGGCACCCTTTTTCCATCCCCCAGACAATTTTCTTTGCCTATAACGGCACTGTAGGCCATTATCTTTGCCACAAACTGCCAAACTTTATTGCGGGTGTTAATTCTGTGCGTTATTGTTTTTCTTTCCGACTGCGCGATGGCTGGACTTCGTTTTTATGACGCAAGGCCTGGTTGAAAACACTTTATGGCGCAAACTATTTCACACCTCGCACGTCTACATCGGATCCACCTCGCACGTCTACAGTCATGACGATAGCGATGAAATGTTGCGCTGTTTAGCGAAAATTGAGCATTATGTTATAACCAAATCCACGTCAAACCCAAAACAACTAAACATTACCGACATGTTTGCGAAGAAATGATGCAATGCGCTTGACAGTTGGCTTTTGAATAAACGTTTACTATTTTTGTGCAAGGTTTTGATTTCTGCACGAGTTTTGCTTAACCTGATTTCTTGTCTTTCATTACAATGTGAACCTAGCGTCATAATAAGCCTTTATGTTGAACAAACAAGTAGTTTTAGGACGGTTTGTGGCAGTTTGGCTATAACGTAAATTCGGCTATAACGGCAGGTTTTAAAAATCCCCCAGAGGTGCCGTTATAAGCAAATTCTACTGTATAGCAAATTCTTCGACTTTGTACTTTCAACATTTTCAACTGTCCGAAACACCAGCAGCTGCTAAGTCATACTAGAACAATCGCAACTCAATAGTCCTCTTGATATAGCGTTCATAAAACTATCATTCTCTGCAGGTATATTTAACCAGAGTCACTAAATATTACATAGTCTGAAAGCGCAATGCGTGAAATTTCGTTTAAACTTGTCACTTACGCCATCTTGTGAGGAGTTGAAAATTTGCTTGAAAACCAAATGGCAGCAATGCAAAATGGCCCGAAAAATGGCAAATAGGTGCGGAAATAGTTGAAATTTGAGCCCAAATGGAAAAAGTTGTTAGTAATTGTGCTATTTTGCACTTCTTTAAGCTTATATCTGGAATTTAGACTCCAAACTAACAACTTTTCGAATTGGTGTTTGGTTTGGTACTAGTGTTTGGTACTAGGCAGTTTCTAATGCATCTCCATAGGCTAAACACATTAGGCCACAGCAAATTGGAAAAATAGGCCTCTACTTTTGGCTCTAACAGCCTAGATTTTTATTTTTCAGATTTGCAAGGTATATGTGCACTTTGTAGCTATCAAAACATTCAAACAGTAAACTATGATTCGCTACGGAATTCTGCAATCGTAATTTGCTTGCTTGCATGCATGCTTCAGGTAAATAGCGAAGCACAGTGTAGTTTAAGTGCGACAGCTACTTTGAATATGATCAGGCCGGTACCGGTAGCCTACTACACGCGACGATTCGATGCCTACCAGTTTACAACTAAAATTAAGTTAGGTTAATCATTCATCTACGTTTAACAATCCGATGTGGAACCCCCCCACCTGCTCAACAATTTTGTGATCTTTTACAGTGGCGTAGGAGGTGGGGGGTCCTGGGGGGCACTGGCCCCCCCGCTTGGTTTCCAAGTGTCGAAATTTCGGGCAATTTCATATTATTTGGGCAATATTGTATCAAAATTTTGGGCAATTTTATATATTTTGGGCAAGTTTGCGTCAAAATTTTGGGCAATTGAAGATTCATCAAACCGTCTCAATTTCGGTGATCTTTTTTGTTTTTAAGGGCACCTCAATTCGGACAGAAAAACCGTCTCAATTTCAGTGAAAACCTTTTTTTTTTTTTTAGGTCACCTTAATTTGGACAGAAAAACCGATCACTTTTCGGCCTAAATTCAATGTCATTTTTCGGGCAAAAGTTTGGTGCCCGCCAAATCCTTTTGAGCACCTACGCCCATGATCTGTTATAAAAATAGCTTTTTCACTTTTTGCCACAAACTCACTCAGGGTAATGCCCAAACGGCAAGAAGAAGCAAAGTTGATACGGCGGGATTCCTTAAAATGCGAGCTCGTTGCTGCTGAGGTCTTTCTCAAACATTGATATACTTAATTACTACCGCAACGGTACAAAACTACACATATCCTTATTCAAATAAAATGAAAATAAAGTACAATTAGCGCAAATATAAAATATATCAAAATAATCAATTAAAAGAAATTTAGAAAAAGTTATTAGAAGGATTATGACGAACATATACTAACCAATTTAAAACTTGCACTTCCAAAGCTATGAATACATTAAAACCAAACTTAAAATATTAAACTAAGTCACAATATTAACACTTTAGCTAGACTCGTAGACTGCCAACTACGAATAATATAATCTCGAACAAGATTATGGGGCAAACAGCAAGACTTCTTCAATTTCTAAACTTTCACCAAGATTACAGTTTCAAAATTTGTCTCTCTAGTTCACAAATAGGTACAGTAGTAATAAATTAAACTTAGAGAGAAGATCGTAAAATGCGATCAGGCAAAACAAACTTGTAAGCAATTTTAAACCAAACCACGCCTTGACAAGCTTAATAATAAACGACCACGATAATAACAAGAGCAAACACGACAAAAACAATTCGAGAAAACAACTAATCTTCAAAACTTAGAAGTGTTGTCTTCACATTAATAAATTAAAATTCTTGTTATTTCTAATTCTTATTGGGACACTTTTTTTGAATGGCATCTCACTGCGCACAACGTGTCAGAAGTTCAAGGCGACGAGTGCTTTAGCAGTTGATAGCTAAGGATGTTTTAGTAGTTGGAAACATGGAGCGCATCAAAGAGCAGCCGAGAGCGCTCCGTCACGCTCCACTAACAAATATACAAAAGCTGCTGCATTTGCAGTACTTTTTTGTCACTATTTATTAAATAGTGACTATTTAATAAGTCACTATTTATTTAATAGTTCAATAAAATTGTAGTTATTTTTTTTGTCGTGGATAAAGTAATTAAACTCTATAAATTAAAATAAAGAAGTCCTTAATTAAAAAGTTAACTCGTCTTATTCAGAATAATTTAAGGGATTAAATATATACCGGTAGCTTTCACTTGTTGTGGTATAATTAGCTTAACTGTGCATTAGGGTGTTTCATTTTTTCACCATTTTTGAAATTGAAAATGCTTGGGGTCGCATCTGATAGAGTTTTTGACGCTGATTTCGAATATGTAATTTTTTTTTCGCTATGACGTCATTTTGAGGTTGCAGCACGCGTTCGAAACTCTGGCAGAGCACGATTTCGGGAATTTCCCGTATCTCAGTAACAGTACGAGATAGCGCGTCGAGACTGGTGTCAAAATGCGCAGAAGGGTCGATTTCCTATACCCTCTCAATACAACTTTTAAGTGTGTCTTGAACAGAAAAAAAGTTATTAGCGAATAACACATTTATCATGCAATTTTGATTTTTAACACACAAAGACATTATGGCATTCGCTGTAATCACACGTAAAACGTAGTTTGTAAGTTTACACAAGGAAAGAAAAGTCAATCAGACTTGTTTAACTCCATATTACACAAAAATGCGCGAAGGCGCATGTCAGTTTTATTCATTTGTGATGGTTCATCTCCAATTTTGTCATTAACTATATTCTTCAGCCTCCCAATTCTGCGTTCATTTGATCTGTTGTTGTTGTGGATAGTTTTCCAAAACTGTGGAGGAATTCGGCTATACGAAATACATGGAGCTTTTTTGCTTTGAGTAGTGAAGAAATGTTTTAGTCGAGAAGTTCTGTCCATTAAGTGTGATTTGATGTCAACGGTATCAGGAAGAATGCAAACTTTGACGGCCTCCACGCTATAAGGAGGAGTTTCTCCGTACACACTTAAAGCAACATTTTTTGGGCTAAGCCAGCATGTAGCGTGTTTTAAAAAGTATTTCAGTGCTACATCCGCTATTTCTGGGTCAAGGTCTCTATTTGCCAAAAGGATATCTCTTCGGAATAGCGTGAGAAAAGGCCCTTCTGATGCTGTTGGCTCTAAATGGATAAGCATAAAAGATGGCACGTAAACGCATATAACGTATGCGCCAATTTTGAACAATTTTTTTTTTGGTCAACTCCAAAATTACCTAATCCAAAAATTAACAACCTTAGATAGTCAATAGCTGTTGTGATCCATCTGGAATGTGAAATTTCTTCTTGTCTGTACTCCAAAAGATATTTCAAATTATCTGGCACATCCATAACCAAATAAGAAGCCAAAACCAGCAAACACAAGTAATCATTTCTGAAACTGCCATCTTGAAAACCTTTGGCTTTTTGTTCCGAAAACCACTGCACCTTTGCTTTTAGCTGCAGAGAAGCAATATTGGTAATCGGTACTGGAATACTCTGACGAGGAAGAATGTTGTTAATGTCCGGTTTGTTAATGCTTTTAATGCAGTGAAGCAACGCACCGTCTTGCATTGCTCCTGGACCTTTTGTTTTTCCTTCTATAATTGCAATAACATGCGAAAAATAAATTTCGTTAACATGAAACATGCACTCCAGCACATGGATATCGTGACCAACGTTTTCATTGAAAAAATCAAATAGCCTCTTATTCACTCCGGACTTTTTACCACTATTAAGGGATGTTGTGTCAGCCATTATCGAAAAAACATTGTTTATACATGGACCGCAAACTTCATTTACAATGGCATTAAAAACTGTTTGGGCAGTGACTGATACACCTGCAGGAAACGATTTCACGGCCATAATTCGCTCAGAGAAGTGTTGATCGGGGTCATAATATTGTCCAATGAAAACATATCTATCAATTTAGTTAATGATTTTGCCACCATAGCAGAGTTGTAGAGCACCTGCTTTGTTCAAGTCAGCTTCGCATCTCCGCAATGCTTTCAAACGACATTGTTCTCGTTCTCGTTCTCGTTCTCGTCCTCGAAAAATTGTTGATGGTGAAGCAGCAATTTTTTCTGAACCCACAACTGAGAGAAGCTGATCAGATTGCTGACGGATAGAGGTTAAACGTCGGTCAGCTAAAATGCAACTTTCTTCAGTAACTGAAAAAGTTCGAGCTTTAGTATAAGTTTTACCCCCAGTGGAAGTCGTTTTGCAATCGGTATACTCTGGATCAGGAGATGATTTCGAGCTGTCTTCGCTGATGTCACAGACAGGCGAAAGATTAGATGAGTTGCATCTAAGTCTTTTCAACAACACTAATTGGTCTTCTTCTCTGCTTGTACATGGCTGATCCAAGTAGTCTATATCAGTTTGTCTCCGTTTCAGTTTCGCTTGTACTTGTTGTTGTTTGCTGCTTCAAATTTTGAAATAATGTTTTTCAATTTTGTTTGTATTCTGATCGAGCTAATCACAGGAAGGCTTGCTGTTTTCCATATTTTGATTACGTCATTGACTGTGTCATTTTTCAAGTCATTGAAATATGGTAATTTCTTCAAAAATTTCGGGTCAGTGTTGGAATGAAATTTGCGCAAAAAATAGTAGTGACTAATCACATCAACGTTCAACGGCAATACGCTTTCCTGTAGTTTTTTACATTTTATCATAACACCAGCAGAATTTGATCTTTTAACCGCCGTCATTCTCTCAGCTATCCTTGATTTAAATGAAGAGTGGAACTGATACAACATGATAGAGTTGACTTTGAACATGAAACTTTTTATTGGAAGTAACTGCAGGAAGTAACACCGGCCATTATCGCCATGATTTGATAATGAATAAGCATTGAAATCAATTAGTGCAGAAGATCAAAGCTTTGATAGAACACAATTAACCCTCGTTCCTCAGTTTTAACTGCAGTAGTAAAAACAGATCAAACGCTTATTAATTACGTAATATGGAGTTAGACAAGTCTGACTGACTTTTCTTTCCTTGTGTAAACTTACAAACTACGTTTTGCGTGTGATTACAGCGAATGCCATAATGTCTTTGTGTATTGAAAATCAAAATTGCATGATAAATGTGTTATTCGCTAATAACTTTTTTTCTGTTCAAGATACACTTAAAAGTTGTATTGAGAGGGTATAGGAAATCGACCCTTCTGCGCATTTTGACACCAGTCTCGACGCGCTATCTCGTACCGTTACTGAGATACGGGAAATTCCCGAAATCGTGCTCTGCCAGAGTTTCGAACGCGTGCTGCAACCTCAAAATGACGTCATAGCGAAAAAAATTACATATTCGAAATCAGCGTCAAAAACTCTATCAGATGCGACCCCAAGCATTTTCAATTTCAAAAATGGTGAAAAAATGAAACACCCTACTGTGCATTGTACAACGCAACTCTGAACTGACCAGTGGACTTCGTACATTTCCAATACGGAAAATGGTACCAGTGCTAACCGCTAATGCAGCAGGATAGAAGTAACTTGACTAAAAGCTGTGCAACTTGACAATGGCAACCACAGGCCTTCAAAAATGCCATTTATGCCACCGTGTTTTCTTGCTTAAGTCTTAAAGAGCACGAATCCTTGCTACAACACAGGAGACTTATCTTCGTAATTGCGACTTAATTATAATGTTTTAATCTTTCGCTACCAAATGAATATAATCATGACTAAAAAATGTTTTGTTGTACTGGGTTTAACTAGGCTATCATTCTGGCAATGTTGGCAGCATGCAAGCAGCAGCTAAGCTCATATCAACCAACACATATGCTCAATTTACAAACTATTTACAATAGCACAGCTAATAAGCTCTTTTCAAAACAAAAATGCCATTACGATATTGGATCTTTTTATAGATTGCTATTTTTGCACTAATCACTTAATCGAAAATTAGTGAATTCTTTTGAATACTTTTTTGGGGAATATTTTTCAGACTATAAGGCGCAGTATCAATAAATAACCTATATTGCTTCTATTTCCTTAAATCAGATATAAGGCATAGCCTACTTAATAGGCTAGTTGTAGGTACACAGATAATGTAATATCCGATATTGCATTGCACAATAACTATCGACGTAGATCATCCTGAACTAGACATAAACTCTTTGTGAGTTCGGTACCGGTCTGATGAAATTCAAAGTAGCTCATACACTCAAACTACTCTGTGCTTCGCTGTTAACCAGAAGCACGCATTGCAACTTAACCAGAACAGCCAAACCTGGCAGTAAGACAAACTGGTACCAGAATACAGCAGTACTGTACGCATTGCGTTGCTAGTGGTTTTCTCGGTTCTTTCGACTCATACTAGTTGCTTGTTAAATGTTTCAAATGTTGAGTTATTTTGTTGTTTAATTTGCACATTAACAAAGTACTATCTGCTTGATGATAACATGGAAATAGATTTCAATACATAGCTAATAAGTAGGGTGTTTCATTTTCGTACCATTTTTGATTTAAAATACGTTCGGGGTCGCATCTAATAGAGTTTTGGACACTGATCGATTCTGCAAATTTTTTTCCATCATGACGTCATTAAGACGTTTCAGCATGTGTTTGAAATTACGTCATAAGGCATTTTAGCGAAAATTGCGTATCTCGAAAATGGCTTACGCTAGAAAGTTGTGAGTGTTGTCAAAACTCGCAGAAGGGTCGGTTTTCTATACTTTCACTATAGCCTAAAACTGCGTATCCGCAACCAAAAAAGTTATTTGAAAAAAACTATATTTGGGCACAGGCATAGGGTTTTTGGCTATAAAATAGCGTTAATGCCAAAATATAGTTTTTTCAAATAATTTTTTTTTGATTGCAGACATGCAGTTTTAGTCTTTAGCGAAGTCATAAAAAATGGATCTTTCCGCGCATTTTGACACCACTCACAACTTTCTAAAGTAAGCTAAGCCATTTTCGAGATACGCAATTTTCGCTAAAATGCCTTATGACGTAATTTCAAACGCACGCTGAAACCTCTTAATGAGTCATCATCGAAAAAAATTTACAGATATGATCAGTATCCAAAACCCTATCAGATGCGACCCCGAACGTATTTCAAATGAAAAATGGTGAAAAAATGAAACACCCTAAGCTATAGCCTACACAATGCCTTGCAAATTTAAAAAATAAAAACAATCTACACTGTAAAAAAAATCCGTAATATTACTCACTTTTAGGAAGTAAAGTTTTACTTACAGAAAGAGTTAATTGTTCTACTACTCAAAAGTAGTAAAAAAATTATCTTAAGGTAGTAAAAAAATAAACTTTCTGTAACTTTACTTGTCTTTGGGAGTAAGTGTTTACTAAAAATAGTAGTTCTTTGTTTTAACGCCCAAATTTAGTAAATAAAAGACAGCAAGTTTGTAATATTAAACTTTTTTAGAAGTAAATTTTTATCTCGCCTATAAAAAGTTGTTTTTACTGCCCAAAATCTGGTAAAGTTTTTGCTGCTAAAAATCTGGTACCGGTACCGGTAAAATTGCAACTTTGCATCCCCGTGGAACAAGATTGTTTAGTTTAATCAACCAAGAATTAACCCGTGTCTACCGACTGCGAGACAAACCTTCTAACCACAACGCCGTCGTCATTGCGTGGATCAAGTCACTCATTTCATTTTATTCAGTCAATATTTTTATCCTCCTTTGCAAGAAAGCGATGGAGGTGCTATACGAGCTCGCGCTAAGAAGTTGCCAGCTACCGGTTTACCACATAAAGAAGGGGGAATCCCGCTAAGTGCCGTTCCAAACGGCACAACAAGAAAATTTGCCGGCTTGTTCTCCACGCTGTCCCTTTAATGCTGAACGCCAAGCAGCTGGGAAGCTGCGAATACCAGTTTTTAAGTCATTGGTTTGTTCCGACCGCAAATCGAACCCCAGTCTTCCGGCTACAAGGCGGGCGTTCTAAACGCTACACCACACCATAGTCCTTAAATATTACACCACACCAAGTCGCCGGTTCAAAAAAGCTGAACTTGAAAAAACCTGAAACAAAAACTTCAAAGATCTTATCTATGGTAAGTCCCGGTTACACGAATGGCCTTTTCGGAAAATAAGTGTTAATCCGCGACTAAACTCAAACCCTGTTTTTAAAATATTACTACCGAATGAAGTAAAACGAAATATTCGGTCACGTGATTAAGTTTTCAGAAAGGAGCCAATCAGCGTTTTCGTAAAATCTGCCACGCGATCTCACATCCACAAACCACAATCAGGTAAAGTAGAAAATTGTCGTATGGTGATAGTACGGTAGTTGGACTGTAGTTGGATGTCAGGGCTTGAGCGTATCAGCATGGCGCATTTAGAGTGGTCCGCAAGAGTACAACTGACTGAATATCACTTGTAGGCCTAGGCCTACAGGTATATTTATGATGTAGAGCTACTTAGCGCCTTCCGACACTGATAACAGAGAGATAGGCTAGTTTAGCTGTAGGCCTATGCCAGCTTAAAAATTCCAATAACAGCCCTACTGTAAGCAGTTACCGGTAGGCCCTATGCTTACTTCAGCAGTCACTAGTCAGTGTAATGGAAGAGATTAACATGTTAGTTGTGTTCAGTTAAATTTCGTTTATAAATACTTAACTGTGCAGCGAAGCACCTTAGACCTGTTTGTGGTTTAATAGTCTATCTAGATTGTGAAAAGATCGCTAGACCATCAGCTGCAATCACAGCCTAGGTTAACCATCTAAAACAATCAAATAGGCGAAGCAGCCTACAAATTTTAAGTTTCCATCAGTGCAAGGCTGTGGTTCAATTTCGTTTCATTGTTGCATCCTTGGATAAGCAGATAAGATGCCGATGCTTTACAATGATGGCATAGTATCCTTGCTTGGCCTACCGGTATCTGCTTGGAGTGCCTTAGAAGGCCAATAATGGGCTAGGCCTATACTGGTATGTACCGGTAGTGTCCAGCCTATTTTAATTTTTAACTCAAAGCGTTTTGGTGTGTAAATTTGACAGGCTCGTTTAGCTCTTTAAGCAGAACCCTGATTTGTCAGGTTTCAATCTCTGATTTTAATGTGTAGCCTATAGGCTAAGCTATGGTTGGCCTAAAAAGTTTGTGGGTTTATCTGTTTATATCAACTAATTTTTTAGGGTATTATGTAAGTTGAAATGAATATATGTTTAACCTGTAGTCTTCCATCTTGCAAAGCCATTTTTGAAAATTCTAAGCAGCTTATTGTACATTTAAAGAATCATATTCGAGAAGGATTCTGTGTCGACTGCCCTGTTTTGGGTTGCGGTAAAACTTACAAGGTTTTATCTTCATTTACATCTCATCTTTCTAGACAGCATAAAATAGTTAAAATATCATCAGCACCAAAGGACACACTTTCAGAAGTATCAGCAAAGTTAGATGTTGATATAAATGCAGATGTAGAACCAGAATGCAACAATTGTTTAATTAATATACCAGTATCTTCATTACTCAAGGATGATCTTCTTCAAAAACAAACTCTTTTTTTAATGTGTCTGCAATACAAACATTTGATTCCGGCTGCTACAGTAACTAAAATTACTGCAGAATATATTTCAATGACGAAGTCGCATACTGCTATCATTGAAAATGCTGTTGGATTGATATTGCAAAAGCATGCAGTACCTTCTAAAGTCTGTAAAGAAGTTTTAGAATACATTTCCTCCACAACAAATGATGCACTTCATCAGGAAACTTTACAGTCTGAATATTTGAGAACTAACTTTTTCAAAAACACTTTTAAATTTGTTCAACCGGTTGCGTGCAAGTTAGATATGGGTACTGGTACCGGTAGTAACTTTGACACTTCTTCAAAAGAAAGTTTTCAGTATATTCCTATCACAAGTTCACTGAAAGCACTATTCACTGACTCTGCTGTAATGCAGCAATTTTTACATACACAGCAATTTAGTGAAGGCAGTTCTTTATTAAATGACTACTCTGATGGTGCTATGTTTAAGAATAACACCTTTCTTAGTGGTGGTACCTTGGGCATTCATGTTGTTCTATATTTAGATGCTTTTGAAATCGTAAATCCATTAGGATCTGCTCGGAACAAGCACAAACTAATGGCTGTATATTACACTATTGGAAATTTGCATACATTTAGTCGTTCTAAACTTAATGCTATGCAGCTAGTCTTGTTGTGTAAAGAAAAGTTAATTAGTATTTCCAACCAAGAGCATCTTTTTGAGCCACTTATAAATGATCTCAAAAAATTAGAAACAGTGGGAATTGGCATTGGCCTAGAGTAAGTGTTAAAGGCACTGTGGTGCTGATAACAGGTGACAATCTTGGCCAACATTGGGTGGGTGGATTCACCACCAATTTTACCTCTTCACCTTGTGTATGCAGATATTGTGAAATTCTGGGAAGAGACTTTTTAAGGCATTGTGATTTTTCTGCACCTCTAAGAAATGTTACTTCTTACGATAACTACATTTGCATGTTACAACTGCGAAATGAAAACAGCTTGTGTGGGATAAAGCATGCTTCAGTTTTCAACAAATTAGCATTTTATCATGTTTGCCAACCAGGTCTTCCTCCTTGTCTGGCACATGATCTGTTTGAGGGAGTGGTGGCATATGATGTTATGTTGATTCTTAAAGATTTAATGAAGAAAGGCTGGTTTTCTGAAGAGTATTTGAATAATAAAATCAACGGATTCAAGTTTGACACAATTGTTGCTGCATCGAAAGCATTGCCAATAAAAAAATCTTCAACAAAACTTTCTGGGAATGCTAGCCAGAATTGGTGTTTTTTAAGGTTCCAGCCATTATTTGTAGTTTATGTATTAAGAGATCCAAATGATCCTGTTTGACAATTGCTTTTACAACTTCAACTTATTGTACAGCTAATTTGTGCCCCTGCTATAAAATTAGAAGATATATCTTAAATGGCATTTTTAATTGATGATTATGTGCATGCAAGACTTACTCTTTTTCCGCAGGTGATGCTTCGCCCCAAGCACCATTACATGCAACATTACCCATACTTGACATATCAGTTTGGACCTTTAATTCATCTATGGACTTTGAGATTTGAAGCAAAACATTCATATTTTAAGCGTATGTTACGTTTCACTGGAAATTTTGTAAATGCTGCACAGACCTTGGCAACTAGACATCAAATGCTTAATGCTTACCTGTTAGAGACTGGCGTTTTTGAACCTGAGATGCAGTGCACATATGATTCAAGCACTCAATATGCACCTGATGTTTTAAACATGCTAAGTATGTCATGTGATATTTACAAAGCATCTGTTTGTAAGTCTGTAGTATATAGAGGTGCACATTATACTGCTGGACAGTATGTCGTTTTAAGCAAACGTGATTTGGACGTTGTTGCTGCTAAAGTTATGATGCTTGCGCAACTTGAAAATGAAGTGCTATTGGTGGTAAATATGTGTCTTGCGCATTTTGCATTTGCTTTGGGAGTTCATGAACTAGTGCCTTCTGGAGGTGACCTTTCATGCATTGCCATTAGTAATTTACATGATTACTATCCTTTGTTTCCATACAACATTGTTCATGGATGCAGTCATTTGGTGCTAAAACACCAGATAATGTAAATTGTATATACCACTAGTAGACTTTCACAAGAAATATCAGCTACACTGCAAGACTAGGCAGAGCTCAATCTAGAAGCCTAATTGTTATTGCTAAAAAAACATTTTCCCGTTTTTATTTAAAAAAAAATAATAGAGTTGTAAGCATGCTGTAGAGCTGGTTTTGTTTATTTTTATTTGTTTACGTTTTTGTTGCTGTTGGAACTACACTGCCAATCTGCTTAGATGTTGTTTCTTTTTGCATACAGTGCTAAAAAGTTTTCCAGAAAATAAATTAGGTAACATATAGATAATATTAGTATTACCGGTGTAGTTGCTGTTAACCATGGATAATGGAATATTAGATAAATTAATGGAGCTGATTCCATCTCTGTCTTCTGAACAATTGCAATTGGTTCTTGAAACGTTAACAGATCTTGGTGTTGAAACTTGGAATGATTTGAGACATGTCAAAGAAAGTGATTTTCAAACCGTATTAAACCCAGTACATGCAAGGAAACTAATTAGTAGTTGGAACACTGTTGACAAGGGTGATCAGCCTAGCTGTTCAAGCACTGAACGAGTATCTTCCAGTACTTCGTTGAACGCAAGTAGTGCTGATGATTGGGATTTCTGTTTCCAAATTCCTTGGGATCTTTTTCCTCAGGACCTTCTTGACGCGTGCAAGGAAGGTCAACGGCCTTTACATCGAGATCGTCTACAAATGATTCGCATCATTGTGGAAGAAGTGCACAAAACTGCTAGAAATATAAAAAAAAGGAACTGGGAAAGGATTGCAGAATCCATGGTACGAAAGTATCCAGAATCATTCAGAGACGTGGTAGATGGACTGGTTATTGGTACTGGTATCCAATTGCTGGCATCGCAGCTTATGTTCCGTTCAGGAAACATCAAAAGTGTTTCCAAAAACCCCAATACAGCCAAAAATCATGGTGCTTCTAATGAAATTTCTTCCGATCAAAGTTTGGTTGCTCTTCAGGAAGAACTGAAATCGTCATATTTTTTGCAAGATCATGATGAAAATAAAGTAATGCAGCAAATGAAAGATACTTATTCTCTGCAGAGAAAAGATATCGATCATAAACTTTTGGTTTCGGAAATCAAAGCAAAATGGCCTTTCTTGTTTGAAGAAAAATGCATGTTTCAACATTTGGAAATCCAACTAAATTGCTCTAACTATTTACAGAAATTCACTCAAAATATGTCCGAAGGATCCATCAAACTGTACAAGTACGTACCGGCATCTATTTATTAATAAGAAAAGCATATGTTACATATTTTGAATATATGCCGTGATCATATGCTTTGATTGTAGTCAAGGAGCTCTCTATACTATAAATATTTTTCATCCCTTTTGATTTTTAGATAGTTGACTGACTTTAGTGGAGCAGATGGGTGAAACTGGCAAGTTTTGAGAGATTCGGACATTTTTCTTCATTTGCAGAATCATACTATTAAAGTTTTATTATAGCTTTGTTTTTTAATACCTACATTGGTCTTTTTATCTTGTAAATTATGAAGACAATGAATGCTCTGTCCAAGTTGTAACAACTTCGGTGTAGATGAACCACGGTCCACGATCATGTGAATAAGTTTTGTAAAATCAAATTGTATCGTTTGGGATGTTTAGAACAATAATCGTGATAAAATTCCATTTATGTTTGCAGTGCTTTGAAAAAGTCTTCGAAAGCGAAAGTGGCTGAGATTATCGGAAAGATTAAAGCGGAATGCCAACATTTGGAAAACGAAATTCCGAAATCATGTGGTTCGATTGCATTAGTTGCATCTTATTTTAAAAAAGACTTGACTACTATAGTCTATTGCTGTGAAGTAAGTTTTGTGCACCTGATTTTTCTAAATTTTTGAACATTTTTAACTATCTTCAATAACAATCTATTTCCATTACTTGTAAAAGATAAACTGGTGCAGGCCGGTATATTTTTTCTTGCATTTTTGATCTGAATAGTCTAAATGATAAAGGTCGGTATTACTAACTGCAGCAGTAAGTGCGATTATAACTGAAAAATATGAACATGCTTTACAAACTATAACAATATGCATTGTGAAATATACCTACTGTAGTTAAACTGCTGATTGTAATACTGTACTATCAATTTATTGATTGATTACTGATGTAGTTATTCAAGTAAGCAAACTATGCATTTTTGGTACGTACGTTAACTAAGTTTTTTGAAGCTTTAGCTAAAAGCTTCCGTAGTAGGCCTACAAATGCAATATTGCATTTTGCCTCAATTTTTTTTTTCAGGATTTGAATCTGTCCGAGATACTGCAAAACCTTCCTGCTCATCCTTTAATAATATGCTCAGGTAAAAACGTTAAAGAACCGAAGTTTTGAGCGACTATTTGAGCTTTTGTTTACCAGCAAAAACAGCGTATAATGTCTTCCTACAGGTTCATTGTTTAAAACTAATAACATACAAAGGTTGCCTTTTTACCTTTTTATACATGTTGCCCGATCGCTCCTCTTCTTGGCCGCTGTGCCTCAAGTCAAGATATGAAAACTTTTGGGATAACAGTTCAATGATTGGAAAGCAAGATCTTCTCAACCCATGCTCCTTGCAAAATTATTATTTATCTGACATCAGTGGTTTCTGGGGCGTGCTGCTTTGGGGCTATAATTTTCTTTAATTGCGTAGGGGAAAGCTTGACCTCCATCCAGATCTGTTATTGGCTTTTTTCTTTTTGATCTGACCTCATGTTAAATACTATTCTTTTCTCACCGGGTGCACATCCTAAAGTATTTGATGCTATATAAACGATGATGATAGCAAATTTGTGGTTTATATGTGTGCGCTAGTGCTATCTTTTTTGACAATTTGATATAATCGATGTTTTTGTTCAGGAGCCATCGTTGCAACCTGCGAGAAATTCTATGTCGTAATTGAAAAGAGATCGGTGTTTGAGACATCGTCTTTCTATGTTGCATTGGCATACATGCTTAGCTGTTATTTCGTGTTAAACATGGTTTATCCAGGAAAAGTTGAGGGAACTTTAGAATTTATTCAAAGGTAAGGATTAAGTTACGTGCATTACTCTTAAAATATCCGTAAGCCGATTATACTGTAGCTATAAATTTTTAACTTGTTCATGAATTAGCGGCAAGTTGATTTTTTCGTTTTGAATTTTTTTTGTACGTGAAATTATTAGTGTAAACGCAAAATAGATTTTTCAGCTTAGGGATTATGATAATACTGACTGCACATTGCTCTGCTTTGAGCAGCTCCGCTGTCCGAGTGGATAGAACGTCTGTTTTTGAAGCTGTAGGGTTTGGATCGTTCCAGAGACTGGTCAAACCCGAGTCTTAAAAATTAGTGTTCACTTTTCCCTGCTTGACGCTCAGTACTGAAGTGGACAGTGTCAAGAACAAGCCGCCAAGTTTCACTTGTTGTGCTGTTGGGAAAGGCACTTGGTGGGATCCCCCTATCATTATGCGGTAGACAGATGGTAGACTGGTGGCAGCTTTACTCGAACATCACAAGGTCCCTTTGCTGTCTCCTGGCCGAGCAAACTTGGTATGTAAAATATGTAAACTTTCAATGTATATACGGTAACTTTCGTATAATTTGCAGATACTTTGCTCGGATTGGAGGAGCTGATGCTGATAAGCAGAAAAAGACTGCCAAAAAGAGAAAGTGGGGTGTCCACCCAAAGGTTATGAAACTTTTACTTGAGCAATGAGTAAATGCCTTTTTGCTCATCGGAACTGAGTAACATCCTACATGGAACTTGTAGAACTTTCTTTCGGTCACTTGCAATGAACGATTGCCACTGAGCTCGAGCAGCATGATATTAGTAAAGCGTGGCGATGTCGTTTGAAGTGCGAAGAGATTTCGATCTTTTGATTTCGGCTGGCAGTTGTTTCGGTGGCGGTGAGCACTGAGCAAGGCCTAATGCTTGCCCCTGCTTCTGGAAATTATTCCGGAGTGAAAAGTACTTTCTTTCTCTGTTTCTGTTATGCATTACAAGGTACAAAACAACATAATTGCTTAATTCGAATTACAATTTTTAATTGTGTAATGTGTACCGTTTGTTGGGCTATAACGATTGACTGATTGTGTAAATTGCTATCTCAAGTGTCCAACTTCTTATTCATGTAATAAATTCATTTGAAATGTGAGGTGAGCTCAAGTTGTCAATGTTACAGTTACTCTGTTGGTAAAATTACTCATTTTTCAGTTAAGTATTAACGGATTTTGGGAGTCAAACTGCTGCCTCCTCGATGGGCAGTAATTCTACTTCTACGCTGTATTTCATGCAACGACACAAAGTAGTATTTCTAAGTTATTATGCAGTAAACAGTTTTACTCAAATCATCGTAAAATAACTCTCTTTAGCATGTAATTTCACTACATTTGTAATGAAAAGGTTAACTCTTAAATTAACGTAAAATTACTTAAGTGGCATTACTGTAGTTTACTTTTCCGAAAGTAGATTTAATACATAAAATAGTAAAAAGGTTTACGAATTTGTTAGTAAAGTTAAAAACTTCTTTGGAGTCAAACTGCTGCCTACTATTTGGGTAGTAAAAATTTTTAACAGTGTAGGCTGCTAGAACCGTAAGTAGAAGCCTATTTTTCCAATTTGCTGTATAAGCCTTACGTGTTTAGCCTATGGAGAATGAAGATAGATCAGAAACAGCCTAGTACCAAACACTCACTTCGAAAAATTGTTAGTTTTGAGTCTAAATGCCAGGTATAAACTTAATAAAGTGCAAAATAACACAATTACTGAAAACCTTTTCCATTTGCGCTCAAATTTCAACTATTTCTATACCTATCCGCCATTTTTCAGGCAAATTTGCATAGCCGCTGTTTGGTTTTCAGGCAAATTTTAAACTCCTCACAAGATGGCGTAAGTGACAAGTTTAAATGCATGAGTGCATTCAGACTACGAAATATTTAAGTGATTATGATTTAATCGAGTAGACACCACCTTTTGTTGCTTTGCGAGCAGTTCTTCGTATTGTTGTTTGAATCGTCTCCCAACACGCCGTATCTGAAAAACGTATTAAAAAGATATTAGAGCACCATACGACAACTACTACAAACACAACTATTCGAAATTTTAACCAACAACCCTTATTCAAGACAAGGTGGATTTGTACACTCAACTAAAAGTGAGGTGAAGTTATATGGCTATGTAATAAAATTCAACTCTTCACTATGCTGGGATCACGTTTAAGCTTTTCGTGACAAACTTTTACCCTGGTAAGTCCTATTTTCTTCATCAATACAAAATTTGGTTTTCAAAAAAACTAGCTGTAAATTAAGAAATTAGCTATACCGCAATGGCCGAATTTAGTTCAGAAATCCCGTTGCCTACTAAAATTCGGGTTAGGTATATTTTAAGCCATGAACCTAACTTGTCACGAAATAAAGTCTAAAAGAACCAATTAAAATTTAAAATCACAGAGATCAGTAGCATTTACCTTATTAGCCGTTTGTATTTTTTCTTCGATTTCAGCTTTAGACCTTTCAATTTCGTCAGATTTTGACTTGATTTCGTCTTCTTGCTTAGTTATGTTTGTCTTCGCCGACTGCAAATTGGCCTCCAATGTTCTTATTTGACCCTTCAAATTAGCACTTTCGCTTCTGCAAGGTAGGTTAAAATATAGGTGAGCATTGAGCAACCAAATACAGAATAATACAGTCCGCTGGCCTCAGCTAATAAGGCAGAAAAATACAAGACAAAAATTTATGGCAACATTACAAGGTTTATCAAGGGGATACGATGTGGTTCCGAGGGGATATGAGGAAACGGTCTGGGAGTTGGAATTGTACCCTGAAACCCTATACCTGCTTGGTAACTGCTTGAAAAAGCACTGCTTTTTTTGCTTCTAACCTTAAATCAGCTCGGGAATTGGTTCATATTAAAGATTTTTTCTCCTCCCCCGTTAGCTGGTATTGATCTTTATGCAAAGTATTCTGACAACCTTTTTTTTTCAAACAGGGGGCCTCAACAGCTAGGGGAGTCTTTGCAAAGGGACCACGGCTGTGCTAGTTTGAGAAGTACTGTATTGAGATAAGATTAATCGAAACATTGCTCACTTTTGCTCAGCCACTTCCTTATTTAGCGCATCCACTCTAGAAGAGAGCGTTGCTTTTTCTTGTATGAGCCGTCTGTACTCTTCCGGGTCCTGCCTCCGCGGACTCTGCGTCATCTGTTGGACTCTCTCTTTCCATCGCTCCGTTTCCTCTGCAAGTGCCTTTTTCTCGGCCTAAACAATAACAGGAAAGATATGAGAAGAAAATGAAATAACGTAAATTAGATGATTTCTGTTCTTCTGGAGCAAGTATTGGCAACAAAATTTGAAAAATTCACAGAAGTCAACAATAACTTAAAAAACCTTCTCAAACCCTTGACATTTCGATCCGCTATCATTACATCAACGTTCGTTTCAGTCGGATTGAACAAACCGTTTTTCTTTTAAACTGTCGGTTTCAGTGAGCAAAAACAAAAACAATCAAAATGCTAGGTGACACAAAGCGATCAAATGTAATACTTTATTCCTCCACAACTAAGGCATAAGGCACTCTGAGCGTAAAATTGAGGGTGTGCGAGCGTATTCTTTATTTATTATATTTAACCAGCTGCAGCTCCTACGCTGCTAAGCCGCCACGCCGGGTGCTCAAACGTTTCGAAGCCAAGAATACGCTAACCACTTTACGCCTAGCGTAGACCAGGTCAGAGTGAGAGCTTAGTTCGAAACTACATACCGTTCTAAAGAGTCCAAACATAAACCATGCAATATCACTCGTATGAAGATCATGTGCCTTACTTGTAACGCAAGTTTCTGGGCCGATAATTCCCTGTTTTTGGACTGCAATGGAGCCACGTCTTGCTGCATCTGGGCCACTCTGCTGTTAGCGGATCTTAGATCCTCGTCCATTTGGTCCCGTTCGGCACGGAGTACTTTGTTTTGCTCCTCCACGGATTTCAAAATCGATATTTCGCGCTTCACGGAGTTTAGTTTCGACAGCTCTTCCTCAGCACTCTGAATAAAAAAGTTTTGGGTAAAGAAATAATCAAAATTTTCATTTTTTTGCCTAAATTATAAAAATATTTAACTGTAATTTTCTTATTTACTAGTTTTGTATCGAAGTTTTGGTATGTAAACACTTAATGTCACGATGGCTTTAAAGGCTGCAAAAACGTCAACTCATTCTACTTGCTCTACTACGCCTTCATTCGGACCGATGAACATTGAACACTTCCAGGAAGATATCAGGAACATCGAAAAAAAGGAAAAATTTTTACACTGAATGCTTCTTACCAATGCACGCTTTTGTTCGGCTTCCAACTTCTCTTGTGTTTCCGATATTTGCTTTTCGGTTTGCAAGATTTGTTGTTTACATCGAGTTATCTCTGATTGGACGAGCTAAAGGCAAAATTCGAGTTATTATTGCTGTACTTTATTACACCAATTCCACAAAGAACATCGCAATCCATGAAAACAGAATGTTTAGTAAGTTGGAACATAGCGTGTGCAATTAAAACGACAGACCAAGATACAATTCCCGGTCGGGTCAAACTATAGACTAGTATAAAATTGGTGCCAACAGCTCCCTTGCTAGAGGTTCAGCAAGGGACAGTGTGAAGTCCCCACCGCATGTGCTAGACAGAGGGCAGCATGATTCGAAGTCCAAATAATCTCTTTGCTAGCTCGTGGCAAAGACAACTTGATAAACAAAGATGCAATTACAATTTAGGCGGCTGCAAACATTATATCCTAAAGAAGAAGGATAAAATTCGACACTTTGTGATACTGATCTTGTAGATGATGATTCCAGTAATTGAAAAACAAATGCACAATACTGAAAATATTAAACCGAGTATTACCTCTGATTTAGTATCTGCTATTTCTTTTTCTCTTCTCAAGAATTTGATGACGTCAAGTAATTGTTGGTTCGATTGGAAATCCCCGCTTTCTACAGCAGCTGTTGCCACGGCAACTGGGTCACGTGACGCATAAAGGGACCTCGACGGTGTCGGAGGCGCCTGCTTGCTCTGAAGCTCCACCAAACGACCACTCATAGCCTGGATTTGGTTGTGCAAAATCTTGTTTTGTTCTTCGATGTCTATGCAAACGGAGTAACAGTTTTTTACTTCTAACCCGTGTGATTTGGACAAACTTAAAGGTACACCAAACGGGTGAAACAGATAGGTATATTAATCTGAATTATCAAAACCGTATTCGATTAAGTTGGAAAATCTAAAAGAAAAAGTGCGAAAAGACGATTTTTCAGGTGTTTGTGTAACGATCAGCAACCATAAAGAGCTTAAAAGCCTTCAAGATTTCTTTGTCTTACCATCCTAATCTTAACGCTTCAACTCTTTCAATACTCTCGCTGTATTTAGTGAAAGCTTTCGCAAGAAATTGATATTAGGGAGTGATTTTTGTTGTTTTACAAAACACTAACGAATGAATGATTAAATGTGTTACCCGTATATCTTTGCTTTTGTTGCTCGGCTTCTCCTTTTAATTTGCCCTCCAAATTCGACCAAGAGTCCTCCTTTTCTTTCAGACTGGTCTCCAATGCGAGTGAGCGACTCTTTTCTCTTTCCATCTCACCATCGAAGTTTTTGACTTTTTCCTACAACGCGAAAGTTAAACAAAACATACTGTTTCACTTATTTCAACTAAAACGTTCCATAATACGGCACAAAAATACTTTCATTTGTAGATTTTTTTACTAAACTTAGTGCTAGGTCAATTTTTTCTCCTTTAAGAGTCGAAAGATATTATCTTTTCACCGTGGTCTTTACAACCCAAAAAAAATTAGAACCAAAAATAAAATTTTAGCTCACAGAAAAGTTGATGAATTACCTTTAATTCCAGTAACTGCTGCATGACACTAGCGTGCAGTATCATTTCACGTTGGTAATTATCGTTCGCTTCTTCTGCTTTAGACACCTGATAATGAAAAAGTAATTATATCTATCCATTAAACTGATACCCATGGTATTTACCCACCCAAACTCTGGCAGTTGCTCTATGCAGAGCCAAAAAGGTATTTTGGAAAATGTTAACATCTACGTCTGCTCAGGATCAAGTAAACATGCGAAAAAATATTGCGCTGTTGAACACGAAAGTTAATTTTTTCAACTACACCCAAAACCCACTTCTTAAATCAAAAAACTCCTGAAAACCAACTAAATCAAAAAGTTAAAAATGAAAAAATAAAAAATTTGTGTACCTGTTGCTTCAAATCTTCGATGGCAATCTGTTCGTTTTTGACAGCCTCATCTCTCCTCCTTAGTGAGTTCGCCAGTTCCGCCTGAACCACCGAGAGCTCCTTGCGGAGATCTGCAGTCTGCCTTTCCACGTTGCCTGTGACATCGTAAATTACTGATAAAAGGAATGTTGACATTGAGAAAAATTTCACTCTATGGGAATAATCCCTTAGGAATTTCAAAACTACATTAAATACAGTATTAAACATTTACGTAGCAAAAAAATCTATATTTCTACAGTACCATTTAGCACAAATACAAGAATCGATGTAACTGCAAGTAGTTTCAATAAGAACGAAACTAGGTGTAGGTTAGTCGTGAAATTATTTCGCTCGTATGTAGCGTATGCCTACAATCCAACAAAAAAGGGCTCTGCGTTGGTGTAATTACACAGGAGTAGAGTGTCTGGTTCATACGAACTAACAAACCTAAATACTTTTTAATGTGTAATGAACGCATTTCGATTAACATTAAAGACATTAGTACTTATTAGATGAGTAAGATCGCTAATGTTTCAACTGTCAAGAGAATTAAACTTTAACAAAATAGGTTTGCTTAGAAAAACAACATAAAACTTTAGCATAATTTTTACATTGGACTTACCAGTAACTCTATATTTTTCGTTTTTCAACAGGTTATTTTCTTCTTCAATTTTAATAACTTGTTGTTCAAGATTAACAACTTGCTGATTGCTACGCTCTAAGCGTTGTTGAAGAGATTCTAGCAGTTGCTTGTTTGCTTCGGTTGTCTAAAAGTAAGTTGATCCTGATTTCCAAGAGTTAAAAATTTGTTTTTACAAAAAATAGGGATGAAACAGTCTGGACAAGTGTTTTAACAAACGCCAAAAAAAAAAGATACTGTATCGAACCATTTGTCTGTACCAACGTACAATTATTAGCAACGAATACGGCGGCGGCGATAGCTCAGTTGGCAAAGAGGAGGATTAGTGATCAAAAGGTTACTGACTCCCGGTTCGATTCCCCGACTGGCAATGCATCGTCGTGTCCTTTGGAAAGACAAACGTTTATTTTCCATTAGAGCCAAGTAGCCCACTCGCTGTGGGCCCGGCCGGACAAGACTTGCAAATATAACCTAGAAAAGTGTGCTTTGCATTGGAGTGGTTACGCACACACAGAACGCCTGGTTTGTACAAACAAAAGCTACAAATACGTAAACAACAGAAATCGAACGATGAGCGACAACCTCCCAGACTTGACCCATACAGGCTAAATCGTTTGCTGGCTGACGTTGGTCGTTTTGGCTTAAAAAATTACGATGGGGTCTAGCAACTAACTGCAATACAGGCATGCGGAGACTCAAACTGCTAGCCACATCATACGGACCTGCCCCAGTTCAAACCATCCCATGGGATAAAGAGATTGGTTTTTTTGGAACCCGATACTAAGCACTGCTCGATCAACCGATGCCCTGACGTTTCAAGCAACAACACGAGAGAAGCATACTTGTTTCAAACTCTCTTCAGCCGCAACTGAAACTTCTCTGAAGTGGTCAGCGTGTTGTTTGAGTTTTTCGAGTCGCAGCTCTAAGCCGATAATTTCCTGCGACTTTTCGCGAATTTCTTGACGTAAGAGTTTCACTTTGTCCTGTGCGTCACTGTCAGAGACATTTTCTTCGCCCTGAAATAAAATAACTCGAAGTTTAACTTCAGTACAATTTGACCTCGTGTTGTGGTCCCTGGCATTGAAAACATAATTCAAATAGTTCCAACTAAACACCACGGTAAGTTACACTTAACCCTATTTCTCAGGAAATGCCAGGGATCTATGCCGGAGGTTTTAACTCCTATTAACTTTTTAACTCCTATGCCGGAGGTCCTGAAAACACCCAAATATGAAAGGCGTTTGATTCTCACCTTAAATTTCCAGAAAATTTGGTTTTGAGTTGATGACGTCATCATAGTAACGTCCAAACCGATTTTCGGAAAAATAACGTCACTAAGTGAGAGGCCTCATAGGTGGTTCAAACTTGGCACATAATTTTTTTTATTTCATACGAATCATAAAATGCCTGAGTCAAGTTAAATCCTGAGTTATCAACTTAAGCTCAAATCCATTTTTGTGAAACTGTTCTAGAGTAAAATTGAAAAAAAGATCGAAAAAATATGAAAAAATCTTCAGTACTTACAACTTGACTTCCACTGGATATGCGGGACAGACGTTCCTCCACTGACGACAACTTGGCCTTTGCATCATTTCGCTCTCTCTCCACGACCTCCAATTCGTTCTTCAAGTTTGCTACTTCATGTGTTAGTTTTACGCTTTTCAACTGCTCGCTGTCATATTGTTTTTGTACAACGTACAATTGCTTTTCAACGCTCTAAAAAAAGCCATTGTCCTACATTTTATCTATTAAAGGTTGAAAGATGAACATCGAGCGAAAGACAAAAGAATGTACATGTGTTTTGTTGATTTGGAAATGGCATTTGACAGAGTACCAAGAAGAGTAATGGGATGGGCTATGAGAAAGAAAGGTTTACCTGAAATCCTGGTCAAGGCGGTGATGAGTCTTTGTGAGAGAGTTGGGTCGGGCTTGTCGGAAGAATTTTCTGTGAAAGTTGGGGTACACCAAGGATCTGTGTTGTCACCTTTGTTGTTTGCAATCACGATAGATGACGTAACGAAAATGCAAGGAAAGGTTGGATGAAGCAAATTCTTTATGCAGACAATTTGGTCCTAATGAGGAAACTATGGAAGAATTGAAAGAGAACTTTGATGAATGGAGAGAGGCGTTTAAAAGCAAAGGGATTAGAGTCGATCTTGGAAAGACAAAGTTGATGGTGAGTGGGATGGAGGAAGAAACGTTCGACGGTAAGATTGATCCTTGTGGCGTGTGTGGAACAAGAGTTATGTCTAACTCGGTGTTATGTTCAGCATGTGGTAAGTGGGTCCACGCAAGATGCACGGATAAAAAGTTGCAGTTTACTTGAATAAAAATTTTGTTTGAAAGAAATGTACAAGCGTGGTAGAGAACTTCAAGGGACCAGATGAAAAACTGTGTGATGGTGTGGAAACTGTAAGCAAGTTCATTTATCTAGGTGACAGATTGAATGCAACTGGTGGGTGCGAAACAGCGGTAACAGCTAGATCACGAATTGGTTGGATGAAGTTCAGGAAATGCAGCGAAATACTTAAAGGCAGAAGGTTTTCATTTAAGATGAAAGGAAAGATTTACATAAGTTGCGTAAGATCAGCTATGTTGTATGGGAGTAAAGCATGGCGCTTGAAAAAAAGAGATGGCAATTTTGAGAAGAACAGAAAGAGTTATGATTCGAGCTAAGTGTGGTGTGAAGCTATTAGATCGAAGAAACAGCGAGGAGTTGATGGACATGTTGGGCACAAAAGAGTCTTTAGACAGGATGGCTAAAGCAAGCAGTATACGGTGGTACGGTCATGTTTTGAGGAAACACGATGAAAATGCGATAGCGAAGGCTTTGAAATTTGAAGTGAGCGGTAGTAGAGGAAGACCGAAACAAACGTGGAAAAAGCAAGTAGAGAATGAGAAAAATGGACTGGTGAAAGAGGATGCATGTGATTGAGCAAAATAGCGAGGCGTGGTAAAGACAATGACCATACGAAATCCGGCCAACTCCGTCGACGGGGACAATATCGGATCCAATATGTGATGATGATGATGATAAACCAAACCAAATCAATTTTATATCTAATCAAATCTAATTATACTTACTCGTTGTATTACGTTGAAGCGTGTAATGAGTTTGTGGGACCTATCTCGTTTTCACTGCACCCGGGCAACACAGCTCCTTTCGAAGAAATGTCACAGCGGAGGTGAGCCGTTGGAAACAATGTGTCCAATTTGACCAGCACAAGATTTGAACCTTAGACCTCCTGCTCCAGAGACGACGAGTTACCGCTCGACCAACTGGCCGGTTTATCTGTCCATTTAATCACATATTTTACTACTTGGCTAAATCATTTTAGATCTGTTCAAAGTAGAGTATAGATGACGAATTTACTTTACCTGTATTTCGTCTTGTTTTGATTGGGCCACACTGTGACTGTGTTGTCGTAGTGATTTGATTTCTCGGTCTTGGGCTTCTATTCTGGTATTTAGTTGAGTTTTAACCTGAGAAAATAATAATGCACACTGCTAAAGAAATAATTTCATTTATTTAATCTTCTGACAACTTATTCAATGTTTATCTTTGGTAAAGATTTTAAATTTCTAAAATACCTGCCACATACGAGTATATGTAGCTTCTGTAATCTGTATGTACCGTACTAGCTAAATTTCGCTCAAAATCTTTGGGAAGCTTTACTGAAAGCCCTTTCAAAATAAGTGATAGAAGATGAATAAAAAACACATCGACTAGTGGAAGAAAGAGGTGAAGAAACTGAAACTGGCATTACATCGAATAGAGAGGATTTACGAGTCTTAACCTCTATCAAAAGGAAAAAAAAATCTACAAATTTCAACTAAAAACAAACAAGAGACAATTTAGTAATAAGAACAATGGAGAGAAAGTAATGACCAGCCAATAGCCATAGACTACATACCTCAAATGCTTGGGCTTCCATACTTTGTTGCATTTTTTGTAGATTTCCCAACAAGACCAGTTGGCTGCGATGTTCTCGTTGCAACGACGCGTTTTCGGAACTAAGCCGATCTTCTGCTCGCTTTACAATGTCAAGTTCACGCTGGCTTGTACCAAGTCGCGCCTAGTGCGAAAGAAACGATTAAAATTCAAAAACTTTGCTTTTTTTAACTGTCCACTTTAGACTAGTTTCTGAGGTTGAACCTACGTGATTTCTTATAAAAGTGAGAAATGCTTTGCTACCTGGGGTATGCAAACTAGGCGGTGTGAAGCAAATCATGGAGAAGCGCAGCGCTGTTAATGACAATTCAGAACCACTAAAAAGCGGCAATTCATAAACAAACAAAAAAAAACTGTTGACCAATAACTAACCGGACGAGCTTTTTAATCACATAAATTAATTATTATCGGGATAACAAAACAACATTAAAAACATTACTGGCATTGTAATACACTGTGTTGCTGGTAAGAACACTGAAAATATTGTAGCGAGGTAGTCGCTTAGACACCAAGACATCGGTGACCTGCAATTTGCTGTTGGTCTCTCCCATATCTGCTATCTCGGCCGATAGATTGGCAACATTGCGTTCATGCTGCTGGACAACCGAATATAACTGTTGGTTCCGATTGCGAAGAGCATCAGCTTCCTAAACACGAAATGAAAATTAACTGCCATAACTTCATTTTATTCCGTAAAACTAGAGGGTAAAGGCATATTGGCATTACATTGAGCCATCGAAATGGAACCTGTTTTCTAAGCTTATACCTGTAATTTGGGAGTTTACATTGTCAAATCGAATCTTTTATTATACTCGCTGTATTATGCCAAAGTGTATAACAAGTTCGCGGGCCACAGAAACACAGTCTTTAGAAGAAATATCGCACTGGGGCAACACTGCGTCCGATTTGACTAGCACGAGATTTGAACTTCATACCTCCAGATCCAGAAACGAACGCGTCACCGCTTGACCATCTGACCGGTCGGTTTTAGTATATATTATCAAATTAATAAACCTTTCCACTCGCATTCCCAACACTGATGCAAGCACGTTCATAATATATTAAGCTATAATAATCGACTAACAACAAAATTTCTTCGAATGTAACCACTGGCAAATAGCTGTACGAAAATTAAAAAAATTACCGCAAATGTATCCGATTAGAGCTTACTTTTTTATTAGTGTCAATGTTATTCTTCATTATATTGTAGCGCTCCTTGCTGAATTCAAGTTGCGCATCTAGTTTTGCGCAGTTTCCTTTTTGGCTGAGTACCTCGTCTTGCAACTCCGTTATCTTAGTCTCAAACACTCTGCAAAAAGTCAAATTAGAAACAATAATAAAATATATGCCGATTTGCGTTTTTATTAAACCAAAATGCAATACCGAAAGAAAAGAGAAATGCATTGAGTTTCTCGAAATGTACGTTTTCCATTCATTTATCCTTCCAAGTATCTTTACTGTTGCTTGAAAACAGTTGAGTTTTAAAGAAAAAATCTCTCGGACTTTACGCTATGTTAAAAGTCACAAAGCTGCGGTCGATTTTTACAAGTCAAACGTTAATAATTGGTAATAAAATCAGAAAAATTAAAATTTGACCAACTGTAACCTGGTAAAAAATAGGTAATTAGCTGAGTCCACTACGATTTGTAACCAGTAACCAAAAAATGACAATAAACTAATATTTTACTTGTTATTATCCAGGACTTCTTTCTTATACTCGGTGTACTCTTCTTGTAGCTGAGTGAGAGCTTTTCTTGTACTATCACCCAGTCCAACTTCGGGGGTGCGAGGGCTTTTTAACGGGGTCCGGGCAGTAGGAGTGGCAGGAGAAGACAGATTGGAAGTCCAACTTGTATTAGCCAAAAGCGAGGGACTAGCAAGCATACTAGGAGGAAGCCCACCCTAGAAAAAACAACAGTTAAAAGGTGCTGTAATTGCAGACAAAGCGTTTTGTTCAGGTAACTTAAAAGCAATTATGGTAAATGCATAATTTAAAGCATAAAGTGGTAAATATTTGACGTGAATCTAAAATTTAGCAAATTAGGACTGTTTGAAACGAGACTTTTAAGGTGACCACATTAGGCCTTCACGCCAAAACGTCTGAGGGTTGAAACTGGCCGCATTTTTCAGGTGATAAGAAAATTACGGACCCAAAATTAAAAGCGCTGCAATGCTTAGTAACACTAACAGATAAAGTGGAGTAGCGATTAGATTACAAGCCTATAGTGGCTATGAGGATAACATGCTGTTACCAACTTCCACGCCTTTGTTGAAACAAACTTTTCACCAGAAAACGGCTGAAGTTTTGAGTTGAGAACAAACAAAAAATTGAAAAAACATTTTGAAATAGGAATAAACGAATGTCTATACTCAGATGCTCGCATAAGTTACAAACAGTAAATGTATTCTACACGCCGAAAATACTTCTTTAACTCGTACCTCAGGATTTTGGGCTAGAAGCACTCTGTACATATCCCTTTGACGCACGACCGTTTCGACGAGGGTTACTTGACGACTTCTATCATCGCGTAAACGTTCCAACTCTTCAGTGGCCATCTCCAGTTCGTGTTGAATTTTTCTCGTCTTTTCGTCGATCTGTGATTTTTCACTGGTTTCTTGCTCGTCACTCAGTTTTCTTATCACCTGAAAAATGAAACACTGTTTATCTAGAATGTGTTTTCAAGGGAGTAAATGACTTGGGCCATGATAATGGCAGAATTCTTTTCCCTAAATTTAATAAACTTCGACTTCAAGGTTTTTTTAACATACGATTGCCCAGAGTCTTTTTTTAATAAGACGCAAGAAAATTGTCACCACAACAGGCCAAATATATTTCAAAAGAAAAACGCTTTCAAATTTTATTTTTGCTCAAGAAAAGATAGTTTTCCCAACCAAAAAAATATAGACAACTCAAAATTGGGAAAGAAACTGACAGAGCAGCACTAATGTTTTGAAAACAAAATTTTTAAATGCTGTGAAAAGAATTTCGAATAAAAAATGGCTTATTTAAAAATGCAGCAGTTAAAAGCACATTCTTACAGCCAAGAGCTTTTGATTTTGTTCCTGTAGTTCGGCAATGTCTTTGAAAGTGACCAGTGTTTGACTGATGAGTTCCGACGAGCTGCTGACGTCATTGCAAGAGCCGTCGTCATTGACAACGAGCAGGGACTTCCCCGTGTCTTGTTTGGGCGACATCAACACTTGCCGTCCTCGGAGTTCTTCAACTTCACGGACCAAAAAACAAACCTGAAGCAAATAGGAAAATTGACCTCAGAATGAAAGTGAGATTAACAGTGAAGTGGCTTAGTTTTAGCCTTGTTACATTTCACTACTTCTAGCAACTTTTGTACTCTTGTGGTCCTTTTTTTTCTTTTTCGGAAGGTGTCAGAATCCAAATATTGTATATCGACATATAAAGAGGGCACTTTGGATCTCGAGAACTTTTGTGAAGAGTTTGGTACTTGGTTTTTGACTGGTCACATTAGAGGTGCAGCACATGATATAAATATTACTAATGTACAGTACTACTTGAGCGTTTATTAAGTGCATACTGCATATGGTAGCTAAATCATTTCGTAGCTTCTACTTTTGTCCTGATTATTCTATGCTACTTCTTTGAAAGCAGCGCCGGCTGAAAAAACGCGGCAACTCGCTGTCGTCTGCAGAGAAAGGTTTGAAATTTTACATGGCTCATAATACAGAACAAAATTGAATTCTTACTTGTTTTGACAAGTCTGACATCTCTTTTCGCAACCTCTCGTTGTCTCTTTTGAGAAGGTCGCTTCGTCGTATGGCGTCGTCGGCCTCCTGACGAATTTGCTGGAATTCAATAGCTGCTTCGTCAGTCTGTGTTGTGAGCTGGTTTATCGTCGCCAGGGCTCGCTCGTAATCTTCACGCTGGCGTTTCAGCAGAGGTGCTTTGGCATTCAATTCCTGCAAAAGTAAAATTGGCTATAGTAGGACAGTCTAAAATCTAACTAGTTGTATTTTTTGCTTTTTTCTTAACTTTAGAGGAAGATGCAATTAACCGAGCAATTTCCTACAAAACGGCACTAAATTCTACTGTTTGTTTTACATTAAATTTTTCATTACACTCGCTGTATTACGCCGAAATGTGTAACGAGTTGGCGAGACCAGTCTCCGTGTCACTGCGCCCGGGCAACACTACTCTTTTTGAAGAAACGTAGCAGCGGTGGTGAATCGTTGGCAACACGGTGTCCGATTTCACCGACTCGAGACTTGAATCTCAAACCTCACGCTATAGAGACGAACATGATACCGCTCGATTAGCTGGCCGGTTTCAATCATTTTACATTAACTAATCACACTGTATCTGTAGCAGTGATTGGAGACTGATGGTTGAAGATCAGAACTATGACAGTGCCAGTTAATATTGGCCACCAAGTTTCCATGCAATGTAACTTGCTATACATATGACATGCAAGCAAGTACAATAAGCTGATACACGCTTAACATGGCTCAATACTTTGTAGCCGTACACCGTAACAATCAAGCATTTCTTATTGTAAGCTAATTTTCTTCATCATAAGATGATTACTTCCAAAAAACTTACAGGAATTTTGCTTACAAGTTACTATAAATTTCAGTACAGTATCCGTGTCTCAAGCTGAATTTCTACAGTTTCTAATTTACACACACCAAAACGTTAAATTGTAACAGATCAACTTACATTAAAAAAAAAAAAAAACAGAACACGAGCAAATAGTGTCAGAGTACAAAGGCTACTTACTTCCAAGATGGAATCCATAGCTTCATTCAGTCGTTTATTTTCCTCCTTTGAGACCAGCAATTCATCCGCTTGCTCAACATATTGGGCATAAATCTACAAACAGATCCAATTCGCATGTATTTTTACTGCTTTCATGATCAAGAGGGCAACTTCAGTGCTTAACACGTAGCAGCCAGCGACAGATTTGAATCAATATTCAATTACTTTGAGGCAATCTCGAAGAGTTGTAAGTTTGAACTGAAACTAATAACACACGTCGTAATTTCTTCCCTTTGTATGCCTTTGCACTGCAGTAGGCAATTTATAAAGGTTGAACAAAGAAATGTTATTCCAAAACTGATTCAAAGTTAATCAATGGCATTTACTCATCACAGCTGCTTTCGACTTCTAAAATAAAAGTAAATAAACCTGCGTCAGGGTCATTCCAGATTTGAGAAATTTGCTGGTCAACGCAGCAGTAGGGCAAAGTTCTGCTAATTCTTCATCGTTTAATTCCCGCCGTTTATTGGCCATAATCAAGTCGTTTGCCCCTTCCAACTCTTTCCTCAACCTAAAAAATGATAATGTAGTCGTAGCAAAAAATCAAATCTTCCTCATTTTCGAAGTAAAATCAAATCAAATCAAATCTTCCTCATTTTGGAAGTACCGGTATCTGCACTAAACATACAGTATCGTGTAGCCATTTGCAGGGCTAATCTCGAGCAAAGCAGAACATTCTGACGCGACCGACCTGGCGTTAGACAACTCATCCTGGGAATCCTGACGCCAGGGACACCCTGACATCAAAAGCTTTAAATTTTTTGCGCTCCGCTTTTTTTCTCAAAACAATATAACACTCGAGTGTTGTGATGTAAGCATTACAAGAATCTTTTTTTTCCAAAAAACAAAAACCTCAAAGGCGACTTATATTTTTGATAAAACTCCAAAGCCAAGTTTTAAATCGGTGAAAATGCTGGCGATAAGTTTTAAACAATGACCGAACGCCCCAATTGAAATTAATACATTTTGCTAATTATTAAACAACCATGAACCACGTATTCATAAAAAACAATTATAATTAGCAAAATTACAAATTGTAATTAGCAAAATATATTAATTTTAATCGCGGAGTTCGGTCATTGTTCAAAATGTATCGCCAGCATTTTTACCGATTAAAATCTTGGTTTTTGATTTTTATCAAAAATATTTTTAAAATATCAATACTACAACTCGCTTTTGAGCTTTTTGTGTTTAAGCGTTTTGAAAAAAAAAAGATTCTTATAAATTTGACAAGTACGGAAAATGTAATGCTTACGGCACAACAGCTGAGTTTTAAATGTTTTGAAGAAAAAAGCGTAGAGCAGAAAAATCAACAACAAAAAAAGAGAAAAAGACAAAAGCGAAGCGCGAAACTTTAGAGCTTTTGGCGTCAATATTTCCGGGGTGAGTTGTCTTGTGTCAGGATGTCGCGGACCGAATCTGGAAGTCATTGCTCCTAAGCAACAGGGAGCAATTTCAGCTTCATGTCTGATTTGACCGACCTGAGAAGTAAACCCACACCTAACAATCCAAAGGCAGGCACGTTAACCCCTACCCTTAAAAATGATTTTGGTTTGGCTGGTGTCTTAAAAAATGATTTTAGTTCACAAAGTGTAGTTGATATTTACTTTTCTGTTTCTTTGAAGAGTTCGTGAGCTTCATTTTTCGATTCAGCCAACTGTATTTTGATGTGCTCAGTTTCTAAAAATTCAGTAAATTGGAATTAACTGCACAGGACAGCGAGTTACAACAATTTACCGAAGAGTGAAGAGCACAGAACTGCAATCAGAAAATTAAAACTAATAACTGTACTAGAAACACTACCAAAGCGAGTCAACTCTGACCGCGATGAAAAAGAAAGTACCACAAAACAACAATTTTGTAATCAGTGACTACACTTGTATCAAAGCTGTCTACTACTATACGGCTGCTGATGAGCTTATACATAGTGAAACAGTTCCATTGACTGATTTGTAAAAAAAACATGTAACCACTACCTTGGATCGTAAAAAAATTATAACAGCAATGCGTATTTCAGATTGTCCACGCTGAGGAAGCAACCTCAACTTAAATTTTGTAAAGCAAGTTGCAGCCAAAAAATGTTGAGATTTGGATAGGAATCTAATGGAGCTAAACATTTCAATTACCTTCGTTGTTTGTTTTGATTATCGTCTGCAGCTCCTCCACTGCAGATATTAGCTCCTCCGATTTCTTCTCAGCGTCTTCCGAGGAGTCTTTGTAAAGTTGCGCGAGTCGAGATTGAGACTGGAGTTCATTTCTTTGCACCACTTCCATTGAATGGTACTCTTCAGTAGCCTACATAGTAATCACACAACGCTGGTTCACAAGAGCTTTGATTTTAGCCAATGCATCCCCATAAACGGTAGGCATGCATAAAATATCAAGAGTTAATTAAAGAAAATTCATATGAAGAAGTAACTGCTTAAGTCACCAGGAATGCCACAATTTACAAACCAAAACTGCATTATTACAGAATCTTAACTCATCCCGAAATATCCAGCGAACATTTGAATGAAGTCTTAAGACTTGAATTAACCATTAAACATACACACTAAAACAGTAAAATAAAACCTAGCAAATCCAGACTTTTTGTTTAATCACTGTGGCTACAAACACACAAAATTACCTTGTTGTATTTTTCATTGAGTTCATTCATTTTTTCATTCATGGAAACTTCGTTTTTCTTCATAGTTTCAAACAACTCTTTCAACTGGTTTGTTTCGCTTTTTGCCAGATCAAGTTGACTTTGAAGAGACATGACTTCACCTTGCTGCAAGTAACAAAGCATTGGATGGTTAGGGGATGCAGAATTGCACATTCTTCAAACATATTCAAACGTACAAAGACTGAGAAGGATCAAAGTCAAGCACTACCGACGTAAAAGAAAAAAATGTTATTACAGTATTTTCAATTTTGTTTTTGACAAACAAACTTTAATTGCCACAAACAACCAAGAATAATCTTTGCAAAAAACACCTTAAAGTCGATAATTTTGAGAAAAAAATTCTTGCAATACACAAAAATGTACTCTGTTGCATAGTACCACCTAAAACTAAAATACCTTTTCTTTTTGAAGAGCAAGCAACTGCTGGGTCTTCTGGCTAAGGTCCTCAGAAAGTCGTTCATTTTGTTCCGAAAGTAACTCTTTTTCTTGTTCAATGCGCTTCAAGTGATAATGCGACGTTACTTCTGAACTGGAAGTCTCATCCAATTTCATCTAAAATTTTTGGCTCAGATAAACTTTTCTTAAACCAAAACAATGTACAGTAAATAGACTGCAAGAAAAACTGTAAAAGAATATGCACTTTTTCTAATGTATTAAAGGGACGAGGCACAGCCATATCATATTTTTTGGCTTTTAAACGTGTTGAAAAAATTTTAATTTCGAACAACATTGATCTGGTATAAAGTAGTCCTTTAAAACATCTGGAAAAATGAAGAATATAAAGCCATTAACTAGAAACTTTTAATTCAAAATGTTACAGCATCTTTACCGACTGAAACGATATAAATCTGACCAATGTTCCCACAAAGCCAATTTTCTCAGCAAATCAGCTATTTGTTGGATCAACGTAAAACAATTTTTGGCAACTAGCAGGTGCTGAGGCAGTTTCAATTTTAATTTTGGTGATTTTATTGTATTATTTATTGAATGTACTCTGCTACCTGCAGCTCATTTCTTGCATTAGTAGCTTCAAGCATCCTTTCCGATAATTCCTTCCATTCATCTAAAAGTTGAAAAAGTACTGTAGTTAATTGACCATACAAAATCAAGGAAGCTCACATTATTTAGAACTTTGTTTTGTAACATCAGCAGGGTACCAGTAGTTTCAATAGACATTTGCACTCATTCAAACACATTAGTATTTTTAAACGCAAAAATCTATTGCTGGTTATATGAAAAAGAGCACAACAACATTGCAATATTTAATAAAAATCAGAAATGAACTGTATAGTCTAATTGTTCCAAAAAAGAAAATCGTCTTAAATTATCGAAAGCAAACATAATACGACTTGGAGTCTTTTTTTCTCATATTTATATGAGAAACTAATTAGGCATATTCAAATCAATTTTATTGAAAAAGGTAGCATTTTTTTAGGCACCACTTTTCACAAACATAGCAATCTAAAATTTGATTTCAATTTTGAAAAAAAAATTTGCTACAAAACGATCATCAAATTAAAGCAACCAAGGCAAAAGCCTTATTTCACTAAAAATTCTAACTTTAACTATAAGAAACGTAAATGGAACATCAAGTTAAACTTTTCCAGTGAAATAAAATAACAGCATTAAAAATATACATATTTGCATATAAAAAAATACCAATCTCACCATTTAATCTAGCAATTTCTAAATCTCTTTTCTCTATGACATGCTGTAAGTTTAATTTATCTTCATTCCAATTGTCCTTGATCCTTTTTAAAGACGTGTTTTCGGTTCCCAGCTCATGCAAATTTTTCTCCAAACTTTGCTTTGCAGTGCGTAAGTCACTCAATTCTTTCTCTTTAAAAAGTACAAGATATGCACCACAACACAGGGCTAACTAATAATTATAAATCATTTTGAATTATACATTACAAGCATAAAACATATGTGTCACTCTCAGTTCATATCCTTACAGAGATACTGTTCCAAATTGATTTCATTGAAGAAATTATGAGCCCAAACAATTTCCCACAATTCTCCTTTGCAAAAATATGATTAAATCCGTTTCACTCCACACCATGGGCAACCCTGCATTTTGCAATTTTATGACATCACAAAAGGTAGATTTTAAATATTTTTTTGCAAAATAAGAAACGCGATTACCACCTGGTAGCGATGAGTAATTTAGGTAACTAAATCTGAAAAACTGGCTACTGCTACTGGTACCTGTAGACCTAGGCTACCAGTTCTGATCTACAGTATGATCGTTTTTGGCTTCAAATTTTCTATCATTCATAGGCTAAAAACATCATCAAAACTGGTTCAACTTTGATACAGTAGATTATATCACTTTACAATGTCAGTGATAAATATAGTTTGAATTGTAGTCGCTGGTTACTGCACAATCCTACGCTACTACCTTCCTCATCAAACATTCTATTTCTTAGTTTGCAAGAAATTTTGCAAAACCAAGTCTTTTGTGATATCACAAAACTGCAAAATGAAGGGTTGCCAATGGTAGAGAGTCAGACAGATTATATCATATTTTCACAAAGAAAGGGAATTGCGGAAAAATATTTGGAACACTTCTTTATTACCTCAAGTAGTTCTTATTGCTTCAATAAAACCGATTTTGAGCAGTATCTCCTTAATCGAATTAGTGTTATGGCATATGAATACACTGTCAAATGTAAGTTAATTTTCAAATTAAATTGTGGGATATCAATACAAATGTGAAATTTTAACGAGGTTAAAAATTAGCCAACAATATTTTATCTATTACTAGTGAAGTTGAGCTCTTAATTTCATCTATGATTCAATCTCATTCATCTATTTCTACAATCGTTAGAAATGTTATTATATCTACATCATAGATGAACTTACAGCTAATTTTACTTGTTTTACTTTTAAAACAGTTCAATTTTGTTTCATTTTTCAAATAAAAATTGCAATTTGACATCAATTTGGGTTTGTTACCATAATGCATTCTTAAACGCAATTTGCTCCGTTTTTTTTTTGGCATACAGTTGTTGTTTACTGAGCATTTATGCTTAATATTGCATTTTATATTTTCATAGTTCAATCAAAAAAAGTTCCATTTCACTACTATTAAATTATTACAAACATAAGCCAAAAAAATTAGCCTTCAGTATTCCTAGTTGTAATATTACCATCAGTATCTTTAACACTGCTTACCTAACTCATTGCAACGTGCAGTTGCTTTTTCATTTTGAGCAGATTCAGAATCCAAACGACTTGCACTTTCAATAAACTTTTTGTCCAATTCATAGCATTTTTGCTCTACCAAAACAAAGACAATCTTATAAACAAAGTCAAACTTTGAAATAAAGTTTCCACAGCAGAGGTGCACTTTATAGTGTAGTCCTTCTGCACTTTCTTAGATCTCACTGCTTCTAATTCTATGTAATCATTGAGCCAAATTTTATCAGCAAATCAGCATTTTTATTGAACACATGCCGACTCATTCTTGAATTTTCCATTGTTTGCTGTCGGAAAATCACTGATTGTTTAGAGTCGCCACAACCTAAGAGGGGTCACTGTTCTAGTTCTATCAGGTAGATTTTACTAGAACCAGTAGTATTTTTTGACTTGAATCCATGAAAACCTAGCATCAACATTGCTGATTTTAAAAATGATTATATGTAAGCCATCACTGTATGAAACAATACTCATGTAAATAAGACACTCCATAGCTTCAACAACAATAAAATACTTATAAATTTGCAGTATACCACTTTCTATAATGTACTGCATTTGCACAAATGCTGCTCTAGGGTTATACCTGATGCAAGGCATTTACAAAAAAATTACCAACTGAAAAATGAAAACCTTGATATTATTAATTTTATTGAAAATATAAGCTATTGGTATTACCTCTAACTTGTGAGTCATAGAGACTACAGAACCGGTACACTACTGGTATTTTGTTAATCATTCATACTATTGTTTACTGGTTTAAGCTATATAGATTTTGCTCTATTTTTTAAGGGAAATGCTTGTAAGTTTAAATAGCAAGAATTGGTGCTTAGAAAAAATAGTAAAAACAGCACTACCAGTAATCAGTAACTACTACCGGTAACTTACCATAATCAGCTTTAATTTTTTGGATCTCAGCCTCCAGATTTGTAATAGCATTATTCTTCAATTTGAAGTAATCTTCAAGTGCATCTTTAGCTTCGGAAGACAAACTTTGAAAAACAGCTTCGCTTAGAATGTTTTGTAAAACTGAACTGGTCATTCTTTATCTTATTCAACAACACATTAAACTTTTTTAAAGCCAAACCCGTCAAAAATAAACCTGTAGAATTGACTTTTACTGCTAATGTTATCTTTAAAATAAGGAAGTGTCTATTTAGCCACTAGTGGCAAAATAGTATTTTCCCTCTGTTAGGGTTAGGACTATTTTGGCACTGGTGGCAAAATCTGAAAAAGCTTTTGGGCTATTTTGCCACCAGTGCAGAGTGCCAAAATAGCATGATGCTACAGGTATTTTGCCACTCAGCACTAGTGACAAAATAACTGCTGCCTTAAAATCTGAAATAACAAAAAAAGAATGACACCTCTGACCTGCTTTCTCTGTACTGTGGTTGCCAGACATACAGACAGGGACATTTCTTCTGTCACAAAAATGCAACTTTGCGTAGTTAGTTTACGTTTAACAGCAAGTGAATAAATAAACTTTTAGCGACCAAGAGTCTGCAAGGGACTTTTTAGTCTTAAGGTCAACAAACTCCTGTTGGCATATGCAATTGGCTAAATTAAGAGTTGTTGTTTGTGAAGTCATTGTTTTACATCCAAATAGAACATACGTTATGCAAAGTTTTGCAAGCATTACTTGTTCTAAGATGTTTTTCACAAATTGACAGCAGCTCTTTAGGAATTTTATAAAGGAAAGAGCTGTTATGTTTATTGGAATAGAATTCCGGATTTTAACCCCATTGTATTTTATTGAATTATGACCAAATTTATTTTTGAATAGGGGTACATAGAGTTAGTCATTATTCACACTTTTCAAGCAGTGTCTACTAACAATAGTCACACATTTGTCATAATCATCAAATATTGAAGGCTGTAGATGATGCACTTAGTACTAGAAAAATTTGGCTACTTTGTAGAAGTGAATTTGGCTGAGAGTGAGAAAATCATACTTTTCATGCAATGGTTTTATTCTTTGTTTAAGTTGCCAACCACCAATAACTCGAAGACATTTGTTTTGCAGTACTTGAAGTCTTTTTAGAAGATAGTGTAATGTACAGCCCCATACAATTATTCACAGCATAAATGAGGGAAAACTAAAGAATAGTAAACCAAGATCATTAACTGTTTAGGGGAAAATGTTGAAGCAAAAATAGAATTCCCAATGCTGTTAATATTTTGGCCTCGATTTTGTTATTTTGATTTGTAAATGACTAAGTTGAATCGATTTCTACGCCCAAATATTAGGCAGCTTAAGTGATATTAATCCGGATATTGTTGATAGCCATGTTAACAGACTTAGGATTAATTTTAGGGTGAGAAATTAGCAAAACTTGAGTTTTATAACGATTAAGAGCCAAACGATTTGAAGTCATCCACCCGCAATCCTGCGTGCATGAAATAATTCACTGTTACACAATTGCACCAAAACCATCAAGACTAGTATCACTAATCAAAAGACAAGTACCATCTGCAAATAATTGAGGGGACGTTTTTAGAGCAATGCCAGATGATTTATAAAAATCAAGTATTGGCCCAAGGATTGATCCTTGGGGGACTCCTCTAGCAACTAACCCAGTCGAAGAAATAGATCCAGAAATATCAATGAATTGGGTGCGATTTAAAAGGTAGCTTTGAAATAGATCATTGGACATCCCACAAATATCGTTATGATTCAATTTGTTTAGTAAAATGTGATGATTTACAATACCAAAAGCTTTTCGAATTTCTAGTAGAATTAGGAAAGTATCTATTTTGCAGTTGAGATTACCTTAACATTGGGAAACTATGTCATTTATAGCTTGTATGGTTGAATGTTTTTGCTAGGAAGTGTCTACTGCATCGTCCCAGTTTCGGACATCAAATCGCCAGTGCACCGGCAGCCTATTAAATTGCGTTTTTCTCATTGATTCGATTTAAATACAGCACTTTGACACATCGAATTCGAAGTCCTGATGGCATAGTGGTTAGTACACCTGGCTACAGTGCCGAAGGTTGGGGTATCGATTCGCGCTGGACACGCTTACCAAAAATAGCGCTAGAGAGCTATAACGATACAAATTCCTTTTTTTTCTCTAAAATCTTATTATTAGATTTAGGGTTCGGGCAGCGATGCCAGCTTGAGAGATAGTAAATTGAACAGCAAAATAAAACGACCGCCGCGGTGCAGCAGTGATTAGATGTTGGAAACCGAGCCGGTGCAGCAGACACTGCCTTTTTGCTAAAGCCAAACTGTCAATTGCAAAATATATTATTGTATTCTTTTGGCAAAACTTTAGTAGCCTGTTTTTGAATTTTTGAGAAACAGGTACTAAATAACAATATTGAGGGGTTGTTTGTAACTTCGTTTTTGGATCGGAACAACTTGAGCAATTTTAAGATAACTGGGAAAAATTTCAAATTTGAATCCAAAGGAAAACAAAAAACACAGATATGGCGATAATACATAAGGTAGTTTACGAACAAAAACTGGAGAAATTTTATCAGCACCAGTTGATTTTTTTGTTTTTAGATTAGGTGTTATGTATTAAATTTCAGATTTCATGTGGAGTTGGTGGGACAAGATAAATTCAGTGCAGTCCAGGTCTGGTTAAGTAGTACGTTTTACAATGAAATTCACCAACAGGTTTTGTCAAGGTTTGTTGAACCTTGTCAGCTACACTCAAGAAAAATTTGCTAAATGCTTCTGTTATTATAGTATTAGGATCATCAATTTCTTGATTGTTAATATTGTCTGAGCAAAGCAAAAGAGAGGTTATTTTTAGATTTCGAAGTATACAGTAAACGAGCTCCCTAATAATTTTCCACGTTTTTAATTGATCATATTTGCAATCTTCAAAATGTTTAATACTGTATAATGCATTCTTTTTTAGGCTTTTTTAATCCTGGTCAAGCAATTACAATATTTTATGTACGTAAATATAAAAATATTGGAGGTGATCTTGTCACAACAAAGTCTGAAGTGATTACCAGTACGTGACAGACTGCATTTTGCTAAGAGAAAAACAAAATTGACCAATTTGGCAATCATCATCATTCTATTGCATTTAGCATTAGGCGTACTAAAATCAAAGAATTGAGGATTGACTGCAAAGGGCAGTCATCAGTGACGTAGTAGGTGGGGGGCCTGGTATTAAGATGTCAATCGCACGTCCAAATTTTGGGCAATTTTATAGTTTTTGGGCAATTTTGCGTAAAAATTTTTGGGCAATTTCATATTTTTTGGGCAATTTTGCGTCAAAATTTTGGGCAAGTTTATATTGTTTAAGCAATAGGCTACCTTAATTATGACAGAAAAAACGTCTCAATACCAATGAAGACCTTTTTTTCTTTTTTTTTTTTTTTTTTGAGATCACCTCAATTTGGACAAAAAATCCATCTCCATTTCAATGAAGGCTCCCCTTTTTTTTCTTTTTTTTGAGTTCAGCTTAATTTGGACAGAAACTCCATCTAATTTGAACAGAAAATTTCAATGAAGACCTTTTTTTTTGAAGATCAACTTGATTTGCAGTTTGCACAATGCAATGCATCAAGTCATTTTTTGGGCAAAAGTTTGGTGCCCCCCCCCCCCCCCAAATCATTTTGGGCTCCTATGCCCATGGCAGTCATTGAAATATTCTTGAATTTTTAAAATTATCTAGCCCTAACCTTCACTTTGTGGCAAAATCATGGGGACACTGGACAAAATCAGTTAGTATTCGAGATGACTGGTAAGCTTACTGTTACCGGTGCCGGTACTGTACCGTATGCCAATACAGAACAGTCGAAGGCAGTAGTACACCGGTAAGTTGTTAGATATGGTAATAAGTTCAAGTGATTTTTAACGATTTAATTTTCACCAACTCCAAACCAGTACGCCTAAACTGACTAAGCTCTGAAGCTGCTACTGTACTAATCTAGCCTACTGTAACAACTCAGCAATAAATATGCTAGGCCTAGATCTCCATGCAGCAGCATGCTGACCCAAGCAGTCGCCTATTAGACTACTGGTATTGCATTACAGACTAAAAGCGATCAGTCTGTCAGTGGTCGAGTCACCTGAGCAGTAGAGCATCTGCCAGTCTGCTATTGAAATGGTAGAAACGAGTTCTATTACTGATTCCAGGTCGAGTCCAACCAGGGATCAAACCAAAAACTCTGCAGACTGGTACTCACAGATTCCCTGCTTGACGTTCAGCAATCAAAGGGACAAGTGTGAAGTCTTCCAACTCCAACGTGTGTGGCAGAAAGGTGGGTAGGCTGGCAGGTGGCAGCGTGACAGTGATACAAAAACCGAAAGGCCCCTTTGCAGTCTCCTGACCTGTGACCAAGACTTGGTGAATAAAATGCAATTGCAATTACACTAGCAGCAATAACCTACCGTACATCAAAAAAAAAGATTACAGGACTACGGCACCAAAAGAAATCGTACCCTTAACTTCTCATCTTTCTTAACCTACCAGTAATTGGACTATCAGACACGCTCCCGCTCGTTTAGGCGGAGTATGTCCATGGCATGTCGCAGTTAAAAAATGCTTTACTCCTCCTGACCTGAATGCATCAAGCGATTTGTTTTCCAATGTTACTTCGGATCGAGTTCATAATTAAAAATAATAAACATTTTTCAGATTTTACTACACAATTCTGAAAAATCAAAATCAATAATAGATGCATTGGATGCACTGGTTTTGTTCTAAGATTGCAATGTAATCAAGATATCCCTTTCTTAAGTCGAAGTTTCAATTGTGCACCTGTTACAAACCGTCCCCATCTTTTTAATAAAAATCTGTTTTCAAGTAGCAAATCCAAATTGAATTTTGCGAAAGAATGAACATCAAGGCTACAGAGGTAGAACTAGATTTTGAGCACAAAAAGTGCACATGTGCATTTTCAAAGTGCACATGCACCTATGATGTGCACATGTGCACTTCTAAAGTGCACATGTGCCTGTGCACTAATGATGTGCACATGTGCACCAAAGAAGTGCACATGTGTACCAGAGGAGTGCACGTCTTATTATGTGCATACCTCAAGCGACTTGACCTGCTGAAGCATTCCGCAGGCACGACTGCACGTGCACAGTTTAGAAGAGAGTAGACTGGCTGCTGAGATGAAGCATTTCACGTGCACAAGTGCTCATGTACAGTTTGCTCCCTTTATAGAAGAGAGGCAACTTGCAGTTATGCAGGATGGTATATTTCAAATGAATGTGCACTCCTAAGTGTGTACATCAACTGTGCACGTCAACTTTTGCACACAAGACGCTCCGGCTGATAACAAGTACTTCTGGTACCATTCTGATACTCGAATAAGGACGTGCAAGCAAAAAGTGCACATCAAAAGTGCACGTGCACATGTGCACCTTGAAAGTGCACTTGCACTTTTATATGCACTTTGAAAGTGCACATGTGCACTCATAATCAGTGCACGTGCACATGTGCACTTTAAAGGTGCACATGTGCACTTTTTGTGCTCAAAATCTAGTTCTACCTCTTCTCGGTCTCGGCGCGTAGCCAGGAATTCGCAAGGGGAAGGCTGTTTTGAGGGTCTGAGGCCAAAGCCTTTTGCCGCCGGAAGCACGAGGGTCTGGAGGCGGAGCCACCAGCGCTTGAAAATTTTGCGTTTTTTTGCTCAAATAACTTAATTTTAGGGTTATTTCGATAAAAATTAATGCTTTTAACGCGTAATATAAAAATTGGTAGGCCTACTGCAAACATGATTAAACTGGTTGCAAAAATGGGCTATGAGGGAGGAGGCTAATGTTAAAATTTAATTTTCTTGTTTACATCCTGGTCAATCATAAAGACCAATAGTTCAATAAAACTCACTCGGAGTAATCTATTTCGTCCATATTTTACAGAGAAAAATAATTGAAGAGGGGGGTGTTAATGAAAAACTATTCAAAAGATGTGATTGGTTATTAACTAATACTGAATAGCCCCTCCCCCCATTCCTAAGTTTATAATCCATATATTTGTTGATGAAACCTATGTTCAGAATTTTTACTCTCGCGATCAAATTTAATTGCTTATTTTTGGCTATTTTTTTAAGTTTTCCTTGATTTGTGAGTTTTATTTTTGACAAATTACCCCCCCTGAATATATGTTTTAAAAGATGCTTTAAATCTCTTTTTAGTATATTCCAATGCAATAAACAGTCTCGGAAGTGCTGAAAACGTGGTATTTTCCTTATTTTGGTTGACAGGTCAATAAAGGGGTATGCCCGCTACCCATGGCCCCATGGCTACACAACTGAAATGGACAGGCGCGTAGCCAGGAATTCGCAATGGGGAGGGCTGTTTTGGAGGCTGGAAACAAGCAAACAACATTATACAATCTTGACCCAGATTTTGATCGGCCTTCACTCAGATTGAGTCGGTTTTTCTGTCCACATTTAGGTGATCTCCAAAAAAAAAAACGTCTTCAGCCAGACTGAAACTCAGTTTTAGTGCTCGAAACCACAGTAGGTCCTTGACCAATTCTCATCGTCAATGCCAATGGGAGGGGGTATTTTCGTTTTTAGTGCAAAAATCGGCCTCAAAAGTGCTAAAAACTTGGTATTTTGCATACTCTTCAGGCCAATGGGGGGAGGCTATCGCCCAACCGGCCCCCCTGGCTACGCTACTGGAAATGGACACTGTTCAATCTCGGGAACCATGGGGGATCGGAGGTGCATATGGTACTTAAAAAAATGAAGAATTTCTATATTAATTTTCAATATTTTTTTATTTTTTGTTTTGGATTTAAGCCAAAAAGTCTACAGTATGACATACGATCGTAAACTTTCCTAATTTAGGTTGCAATGCGGTGGGCTGCAATATGTGAAAAATTATAATATCTAAAAGTATAGATTTTAGCAGAGGTTTAAAAACTAAGTTATACACCAGCTGTAACGTTGTTACTATTAGTACACAAAAATAATAATACTAAACATCAGGGCCGTGCCAAGGCAGCCCCAAACCTCCCGGTCGGGGGAGCCCCAGCCAAAATGGGGGCCCCTCTTTTTATTTTACTATTACTACTTTAAAAGTTGGTATTGTCGATCAGTGCTAGTATTTTTTGCAATATTTAGAGCAAAATTAAAGCGGATAGTCAATTTGAAATTGCATAAGATACTGAAAATACGCTCGCTGTACCTATATGCAGGGGCGTATTTAGGGGAGAGGCCATGGCGCCATGGTCCCCCCATTGGGTCGCCAGGATAGTATAATTAGCATAGAATAGTATGCAAAATTGCAGCATGGTCCCCCTTTTTGTAACTTGGGCAGAAAGTTTGAGCACACAGAAGGACAGAATCTGGGTAGAGATATTTTGGGTTAATTTTGGGCTTTGAGATATTGGTAAACTCTGGCCAAAAACAGGACTAATTGTGAGAGAAGCCCCCCCCCCTTTTTTTTTTTGGTCTTCACCTAATTTTGGGCAAGAAAACGGACTGATTTTGAGTGGAGAAAGTTTTCTTTCGGTCTTCAATATTCTTCATTATTTTCTAATTTTCTGCCCCCCCCCCCCCCCCTTTCAAAAATCCTGCGTACGCTCCTGCCTGTATGTCTCTGCTGCTTCTACTTAGAGTGGTTAATCGTTTCGCTAAATGTATAGTTGAGAAAATTTTCTGCAGGGGTTTGGAAGTCTAATTTAATTTGACAACTTTGGGACGCAATATTGTTTAATTGCTCAAGTTTTATATTTCTGATTAATAAGTATACCGTTACAGTAAGCTATGAGAAGTTTTAGCGCACTAAAACTAATCATAGCTTACTATAACGATATAATTATTAATCAGAAAATTATTGATCAAAAAAAGAAGTTTTAGCACACTAAAACTGATTAAAATTTTTCATCGCTCAATTATCATGGACGACAGATTTTCATCATTGGCAATATTATTTGTCAAAAATGGCTGTGTTCGCAGTTTAAATTATAATGGCATCATTGATGCTTTTGCCACTGCAAAGGCGTGAAAAAAGAATTTTGAAGATTTGCAAGAATATCGTTGATGTCACTAAAGCAGTTTACAGGAATCGCTTCTTTAACTTATAATTGCAGCTCCAGTACCCAAATTATTTTTTCACGTAACATTGTAACAATACAGTATTAACGGTCTTTGGAATTAAATAAAACTCCCTTTCAAAAGACAATTCTAATGATTTTTGTAGTTAACACGGAGTGGCGGTTAATAAACTGACTTTTATACTGCAGCTGCACTGGTGTATTTCATATTTTGAATATCATTAATGTAAATTCATAGTAAATTTTCGTGCTGTATTACAATCCTGGTTTTAGAAAAGTAATGCGTCTCGGATATGTGAAAGTTAAGTAACTGTTCAAGCCGATTGCAAAAATGTGCAAATTTAAGCGTTTTGGAGGGGGCACCTTCTTGAGTTTTCGGGGGGGGGAGGGACCAAACCACCTAGACACGGCCCTGCAAAACATGGATGAATAATCACCTCATTCAATTGCGGCAGTTTGAAACTCCTATAAGAAGAGGTATATTTTCTTTTGGGACTTTAAGGTGAAGACGGAAAACAATTAAGATATTTCTCAACTTTAGCCCAATTTTCTTCTACAGTTACTTGATTTTAGTTAAAATATTCTCAAAAAAAGGTGTTCGATCATCGATCAAATTAATTTGAGATTGTTTTTCTCGTGGATTAAAGGTGAAGAGCAGGGGCGTATTTAGGGGGGGGGGGGCCATTGGGCCATGGCCCCCCCCGTTGAGTCGCCAGGATTGCGAAATTGCATAGAAAAGTGAGCAAAATTGAGGCATGCCCCCCCCCCCCCTTTGCAAGTTGGGCATCAGGCTTTGGGCTCGAAATCACCTGACTATGGGCGAAAATTGGGACAAAATTTGAGTATGACAATTTCAAATTCTGATCTATGTTCCTCTCAAATTTTCTGAAGTTTCTGCCCCCCCCCCCTTTTTAAAATCCTGCGTACGCTACTGGTGAAGAGACAGAGTGAATGCCAAAAATAAAGAAAAAAGGTCTTCAGCACTTTTATTGTAATTGACTAAGCATGTGATCGTTGCGCTCGGTCGCGTTTCTTAACATTCCGAGATAACATTGTCGATCAAGCTTCAATCCGTACGTGTGGGTCTCCTAATATAGAGCGGGCTGCAAAAAATCCGAACCTGGGTACTTTTTTTATATCCCTTTGCCCAGTACAAACTGTAAAATTTTGGGGCACGCTTTCGCAGCCTTGACCAAACGCATTCAAAATGCAAATGAAATTTAGTGGAAATTTTGCTTCAAGTCAGATGCTGTCCCCGACTTCGATTGAAGACCAAAACAAAAGGTCTTGACCGAAAATTAAGTGGATTTAATGCGATTGAAGACCAAAAAAAAGATCTTCAATGCAATTTGATACTATATTCGGCCGGAAATTGGGATTTATTTGTGCTGACAGCCACTTTTTCGTTTAATCATCCAGACGCTTACTCTAACGGAGAGAGAGCTGAAATCTCGTTAGGGGGGACGCTACCATCTCGATGACGGAACGCTAAATCTCGATGGGGGTGCTATATGATGATACATTGTGACGTAACATTCGTTTGTATCACGTGCTTAATGATGCGTGTATGAATGGCCATACCTAGTGCATGCTTAATGGCTAACATATGTTTTGTATGAACTTGAGTTGACAGTGCTGTTTTAGTGTTTAAGATGTAGTGCTTTTCGCTAGTAAGTTAAATAGACAACTAACCTGTATTCTACATTCTATTTCAATAAGAATTAGCTATCTAATTAAAATAACGTAAATCAGCTAAGGGCATTGAATGTTATTTTACAGGGGGACGCTAACTCTCGATGGGGGGACGCGTCCCCCCTACAACTTAAGTACTGCCTTTGCTCCTAAATCCTTTCATCGGCCCTGAAGCCAGGTTACGTAAAATAACAAATAATACCTTTTACTTTTTAATAACAAATAATACCTTTTACCTTTTACTTTATAACAAATAATACCTTTTACCTTTTACTTTTTATTACGTGAATATTTTTTTTGCAATAATGTTGACTCAAAGATTCGATTTATGCTATCTTATAAATATGTATTAGCGTGAATACAATCGAAATGGAAAACTATAAGCATCAAAATGACAGTAAAAGGTGATGGAAAGCTAATTAAACCGAAGCTGATATTTTTCTGCGTATCTACCATTTGGTGGTGCTCTACCACCGTCTGCTTTGGTAATTAATTTAAGCAGTGGTAAAGAATCGAACTCAAACACGCTAGGGTAAAGGTTCAATTCTCTGCCGTTGCAAATTCCGCAAGCACGTGTTATTGCCTTCGTTGAAAAATTTGTCTTGTGTTCTCTTTAAATTGATGTTTGCTCTAGTTTGGAAAAAATAAATAAATAAATTTATCGAGATCTCGAACATGTTGGCGGCGTACACTTTTTTAAAGAGCCAGTAAATTCATAGCGTCAAGGCTGGCTGTTCTTAAATTGTTGGGAATTTTTAGCTTTATTTGTTCTTAAATTTTTTTGGAAAATAAAGTGACGCTAATGCAATCTTGCTTTGATGAAAGTTACTTTTTGGTCTAGATCACAACTACGAAACAACTCGTAGTATAAAAATAGCCTAGAAAACTCTGCTGATGACTTTAAATGAGTGAAGCATCCGGCCAATTCCGGCATATTAGTTCAAAATACCTACAGTAAAATCGAAAAATAATTTTTGAAATTTTTTGTTAGTATTTTGGGGCTACGGTTGCAAAGATATTCAACAAATATGTAGTATTATCCCCCTTAAAAGCTTTTGGAAACCCTGAATCTGTTCTCCCAGCCTGAATTTTCTGGTAAAAAGAGAGACTGAATAATATTTAGCCTTCCAGCAATATCACATGACCAATTACATTTTGGTAAACCTCCCCCTTTTTCTTGAAATTCAGGTTGGGAGAACAAACTCAGGGTTTCCCAAAATTTGGGAGGATATCTCTTTGTTTGTTTTTTAATGTCTTTGTAACCACATCACCAAAATGAGTGCAAAATTTTCAAAAATTATATTTCGATTTCAGCTATTGTAAATTACCGCAATTGGCTGAATGCTTCACCTTCTTTAAAACTGCATTGTACAAAGCCTTGTTTTAAATTATTTTTTCAAGCCGAGGCTGGCATTGTTCATAATTTGTTTTTCAATTTTGAGCAAAATTTAGCCTTGTGGTCTTAAAAACTTGTTCTTATAAAATTGTGTATATCACTTCTAGTGCACTGCAGGGACTGTTCGGAAACTGTGTCAAACAAAGCTTTATAAAAATGCTTTAATTAATTACGGATCATCATCATCATTTAATTTATTGGTACTGTTATTATATCTTTTATTGTTGTTATTGGGATGATGAGAGTTTCTAGATTCTAGGCAATAAGTATGGCAACACAAACAATAAATTTAATTACTGTTTACAATTAGGTTTCCATATTAAAAATTTATTGTTTGACGAAGAAAAAAGTAGTCCATTGTAGTTTTATTGATCTTTGTTGAACGAAAAGCACATCTCTGAATTTTGGATCAATAAAAAGAAAAAATATCTCTACAGATTTTTGTACCGTAAAGCAATACTGTTGCTCACAACATTCGTAACGTAGTTGAATAACGATACAGATTATGAGAAAGACGCTAATTCGGTAAAGACGGAAGTACGAAACGTAAAAAAAACACAAATACCATCGATGAAAAAACATTATACTGTAACTATACAATAAGTAAGCCTAGACGACTGTTTTTTTATACAGTAAGCCAGTGAAAAGGTGTAGGCGAGAACTTGGCAGTTTGCTTGAACTGCCAAACTTTAAAAAACTGAATAAATAAAATGCACACTGCCCAGTAATGCTGTGCCAACTACAATGTTGCCAAAACTTTAAAATTATGGAGTATATTCCAGGATTAAGAAATCTTGCAGTAATTGGTTAGTTCTTAAAACAAGAAATGGCGTCTCGTGCACCCGTGTATTTTGGTTCCGAATACTTACACCCTTTAAAAGAGATATCCAGGGGGCGGTTTGGGGCTGGATTGCTGCTTGTCTATGATGCAAAAAAGTGTGTCAATGTGGCTGCTAAACGAATTTCAAAACGAAACGAGGAAAGTTTTGAGCGGCAAGTTACCATTCACATCCGGGCGTCCTCTCATTCAAACGTGGTAAGATTTCTGGGCCTCCTTCCCTCCTCGACTTCGTGCTTCCAATACGCTCTCGAATACGTCCCGGAAGGAAACCTCCGTCAACTGGTAGTGAGCGACGTTGGGCTTCCAGATGAGCCGAGCAAGTACATCTTTCGACAGGTGCTACTGTTTTAAATTTTTGCAAAAGACTGAAAAAACTTAAACCGTAATTTTTTTCAATTTATTAAGAGCAATGTACTGAAAGTTTAATGGTAAGCTATAAACAGTAGATTTATAGCCTTTAGCAGATTCTTACAGGCTTAAGACATACTGTTTCGGAATCGACTTTCGTCTTATGTTTCTCGTCTATATAGTTCAAACTGTTGTGCAATAAACACTAAGAATGTAGAAAGGCAAAGCAATGTAAATTAACCAGACAGTGACGGAAATATTAAAAATGCACTCAAGTCAAGTTTTTCACCTTTAACCAAAATGTTGGGACATTCCTAATTTGCATTCTCACCAAATTTGAATCTTCTACGTCTCGCCGTTTTCAAGATACTGCATTTCAAAATTAACAATTTTCTTCTTCTTTCAGTGTTGCCATTTTATCAGTATTTTGACTGAAGATTAACTTTTGGAAAACTGGTTAGCTTTTGAAGATTAACTTTTGAAGATTACATTTATAGAAAAGCAGCTAATTTTACAGTTAAAAACCTTTCTTTGGTTTTGTTTTACAATAACTCTGCCGCAAACATTTATTGAGAATCAGGAACATGCGGTAACTTCCTCAAATTTTGTTTCTATTTAACAATCCTGGCAAAATTTCTACGGGGGGAAAAGGCCTTTCTAAGGGAAATCTAATCTGTTATATCTCGGGAACAGAACGTCATAAAAAGCTCAGAATTGGTGAGCTTAATACTCAAATTTGTCAAAAATTTTTGAGAGAAAACCGAGCAAAAAATTTCCGGTTGAATGCCCTTTCAAAACCTTTAAATATGGACGGGTCAATTTGAGTTAAAGGGGCTCTCAAAATTGTGTAAAAGTGAAAGTTTAACGGGCATTTAAAACGTGACAATGTACAATAGGTTGATATAGGTTGCATCATGGCCTACTCAAGTAGGCCATAGTACCATAATACCATGCAAATTGCAAAACATAAAAAGGATATTCAAGGACCAAGTGTCCGTTGCCGGGTTAGCCACATATCTTGTAGCGTTAACCAACTCCGGGGTAGTAAAGGCTTGCGATAAAAAACTCTGAGTCAATTTCATGGAGAAAATCTTCGACTGTATACTCGTATATGTTGACATTTTTTTAGGCTTAAGGGATGAGATGGAGTCGTTTGATTAAGATTGATATTGACTTTAGTTTAAGTTGAAACGTCTCGTAAATAGAATGTTTCATTTTATCTTGGCTCTGATTTTTATGTCAAATCTCTTCACATCGTCGCGTTATTGTGCTCCAAAACGCGCATTTTTTTAGCTGCAACTTTGCCTTGAATATTTACACAAAGAACTTGGGATCGTACACGGCGGAGTCCGACCTGATCACGTTCTTATTACGTCAGTAAGTCGCTGCAACGTTAAATTGACCAATTTCTCCAATGCTCATCCGATTGGATCTAGCGTAAAGATGAACACAAAAGTGAACGGCCCTCGTTCGGTTCCATGGAAGAAGCAGCTGAATCGGCTTAAGTCATTCCTCCTTCAACGAACTTCATCACTAAAGGTGACCCCTGGAAGTAGATTTCGATCAACAAGAAGATCCATTGATGTAAGTTGATTTCTTCTAATTCCAGAAAAAATTTTCATACTGAGAATATACAGGGTGGCCTATAAGTAGGTATACAGCAATCACAATATAAATCGATTAAATTAGTTTTTACGTTCGTAGCAGCACATTCCAATGCGCTTCACATTACATGCTAAGTACCAGGAACTGAAATATGATTTGAAATGAAGTATATACCACCAATAACAAAATTCTTGTAACACTTTCGAGCAATAACTGTTTACCTACTTATGGGCCACCCTGTAAACTTTTTTTAATTATACTATTGTAATTAAAACTTAGCACTGACTTGAAATGACCTATACTTTCCGAAAATGTAAAATACGTAAATAATTGATTGGTGGTACAGAATTTAACTATAGCTTTAAATAAAACCGGATTCATCTTTTATTGATTGGGTAGCCTTGAAAAAGGCTGTTTTAAGGTTTGAACGCTTTCGTCTAGCTCTCTTCAGAAACCATCGCTAGAAAAAATAGAATGAAACAAAAACAATGCAGATTGATTTATAAAAGCAGAGAAAATCGCTGATTGGTCAAATAATCATCGCTGATTGGTTGATTTGTGTCGTTTCGTTTGCGTACAGAAGTAGCGCTTGTATGTTGAGAAAAACAAACTTTTATCAAGGTAGATGCTGATTGGATCAAATCGTTGTGTTTCGTTTGCGTAAGAAAAATAGATGACCTGTGATGAATCTAAAATAAAACCTAAAACAGATTTTGATTTGTTAAATTGTTAAATTTCGTATGCGTTCGAATTATCAATGAATTAATTGAAGGGAATAAACAAATTCCTTCTGCCTGCACAATTCTGGTTTTAGAATCCGAATGAATGTTGCTTCCAGTGTAGATAGGTGAAATTGCGTTCTTGCTTTAGCCAGAATAGAAAACTGGTTGGTGTTGAAGTTGTTGGCACAGGTTTTGTTTTGCAGAAGATGTTGTCCAATGGCCGAATCACAGTTAATTTCTGTTGAAGTCTTTTTGCAATTTCGTTGTGGTTGGAATTTCTGTTGTTGGTGTCCGGTTCTAATACTTTTAGGGATATGTTGATTGATTCTATCCTGCAGTATTTGGTTGTACGGCCCACGTACCGACAATCGCAGCGGCACACGTATTGATACACGATCATACTTTGTTGTGTGGTGGGCAGGATGTCCTGCCAGATGACCTGTGATGTTGGATGTCTTTTAGG